>JAKSZP010000320.1:0-106355 GCA_022478985.1 Massospora cicadina | reverse complement strand
CCCTTACTAACTCAACACACACCGCTCCACTGGTGCTCCCCTTCACGCCACGCCCTACCATAGGACCGGTGCGCCATCTGGGCGTGTGGATGGAGGCAGGCGGATACGCGTCAGCAGTAATGGAGTGCCATATTCTGGACATTGAGACGAAGCGAATCGCCTCTCTCAGAGCCCACCCTACTTCCCTGACTGGCAGGGTTGTTTTAGCCAACTCTATGCTCCTATCCAAAGTCTGGTTTGGAGCCCACGCCATCCCCCTCTCCCCAAGCTTCTTCAAATCCTTGTATGCCTTGCTGCAAGGATGGCTTTGGTCAGGCCGCCCTCCAACAGTGCGGCTAGAGGTCATGTTTGGCCCTCATCATCATGGTGGCATGGGCCTGCTTGACTTCAAAGCCCATGCTGCCAAGATCCTGGGCACCTGGATCGCGGCTGTCACCGCTCCCACACTCCCATCCCAACACTGGTCCCACGCAGCCCGCTCCAACTTCTCCCAAGCCTTGGGCCTCAACAATTTATCAAACCCCCACTCCCTGATGAAATACCTCGCATCACACACATCGGCCACAGGTCCTCACGGGACAAAAACCCACTAAAAGCGAATCCTACTCTCCATGCAGAGCGCAGAGTGGAGAATTCGTATTAGCGGACATACAAACCAAAGAGGCTGCCCCTCTCCTCAGTTCACACAAGAGGTACAGGGGCTACCCATCCATGATGGCGTGATCCCCATTCGGCCCCATGTCCTATCCAGGGTGGACTACCTGGACATGATGGACATCCCTTATTCCATTGAGACCCAAAAAAACAATCTGGAAATATGTACATCACCCTCTGTTGCAGCTTCAAGTCCGCTCCCATGTGTGGCGCTGCCTGAGGCAGGTGTATCATACAGCTGAGCGCTCTAACGCTTTACACTCATCCTGTGTCGTGTGCGGCCAGTATGGAACGCTGTTCCACCGCCTGGAGAAGTGCCCCACCTCTAAAGTAATATGGCGCGAAGTTCAACGTCTGCTGGGCCAGGATCAAACGCATCCCTTCAGTCTGTCAAGAGAAATGTTTGCTCTATCAATGGCCTCCTCCCTTCCACTCTCCCTCCATGCTCTGGTGGTTGCAATCGCCATGTGGACCATCCACACGATTGTCTTAAATGCCATCGCAGGCTCCACCCCCACCCTCCCAGAAACTGTCCACAGATTCTGGTCTCATTTGGTGGACCACTTTCAAGCGTGGATGTTTGGATACCTCCCACCATGTCGCCAACAGCTGGTCTCCTCCTGGTTCCCAGTCTGGTTCATCAAATCAGACCCCTTCCTCCACATGTGCTCAATAGTGGCTACGGCCCCTTCACACGTTCCCTCCCCCTCCCCATAAGTGGCGTTCCCGCTGGCAACAAGAGATAGCATTGCTTCTCTGGGGTGCCTCCCCCGGTACCAAGTTTATCTGTCCTGAGTCATATTTGGAAGTGTCTATCCCATGGTTGGCTTTCCCCGCAATAAATTTTATTAAAAATAATATATACATAGCATTTTATATTCTAAGTTGCTTATAGTTTACAATTAGACCCAATCCAGAATAAGCTTTAATTTAATTTGTGAGCAAAAATTCTATAAGGCAGGTTGGAAGATGACGTCAACTTCAAAAAAGGTTTTATTGAGTATATATAATTTCTTGAACATTTCATATTTTTAAAGCTTTTATAAAAAGAGACTCTTTTTCCCCTAAAAATTTTCATATCATCTAATTATGCGCCAATCTGATTCTGCTACTAATGGATTCTGTAACGCTATAGATTGGAGCTCTCCCAAGGCCTATACCAAGATTTAGTTGTTAATGAACTCCTCCCTGGAGTCTAACCAAGATATCACATTCCTGTGCCACCTGGCAATAGCAACTTTAATCTTCTTGTAACTATGCCATCATGGCGTGGACACCGTCCATGATGTCCTGTTTGTGTTATAGTTAATAGGAAATTCCATGGCAATCTGGGCTTAGATACCAAATAACCTCTTAAAATATAAGGGGAGTTAAAGACAATCTCTTTATAATCATGGTTGAGGACATTGACTATGAGTTGAAGCTCTTGCATTAAATAGTTTGAGCTAATGGACTCTATAAAGTAGTATCATTAAGGAAGCGCTTGACGCAGGGTTTTGATGAATAACATTATTAAAGATATCCCAAAATCACATTTCTAACTCACGTTTCTTAATTTATACTGTAAGTAATAATATACTTCTATTTTATTTATAACAAACTAGTCTATATCACATAATCTTAAGTTTTCCTATTATTTATAATTAAGTTAAGTGAAAGATCTCAATTAACCTTTACTGATGTCAGTTTATATAATCATCACCAGCAACCCGTTTTTAATTTTTTAAGCATTTATGAAAGGGACACTTTGTGAATATTGAGCTTTGAAAGGAAGAGATTATACTAGTCCCATGTGTTCTGCTTATCAATTAAAAATGAAAAGTTCATTGAAGTTTTAACAGAGTAAACAAAAAATAAATATTCGCGTGAATTATATAGTAGTTTTATCCAGAGAAACTTACTGGAACTCATGCATGTAAAGAGTCACTTTTTGAGGAATTTAAAAAGCTCTTTACAACATCAACCAATTTTGGTGTATATTATATGTTATTCCCAGCCCCCAATTGGCACTTGCCACACCTTCTACCAAAGATAAGTAAGCAAGAGCTAAAGATATCAATCTGGTGCTCAATGCAGGGTTGACACCATCAGATGAAATGAGTGCAGAGAGTGCATATTGTACTAAAATAGTGGTAGTGAGAATATAGGAGTTTACCATGATAAAGGATCCTCTCAATATCTGGTGATGGAATAGTATGTTATAAAGTCAAGACTCAGTACTAGGGAAGCAGAATTGATGTAGTTGTGAACACATCTTGAGTGGATCAAAAATACATCCTGGCAGGATTATGTTGCCACTAATCCATTGTTTGGCGTAAAACTTGACTAACAAGATAGATGAGCCCACCATTAAGGAGCTTGAAGAGCAAATTATATTTCTTAATAATGAATTGGATTGGTTTTACTTACCCTGAATGCTTATAGGGAATGTTAGACCAACTTGACGCTATACTTGATAATTAAGACAGGATAATAAAAGAACTGTAATATCCACTTTGAGTTTGGTTGCACCTAAAGATCATTACATCACGAGAAGGAAACTGTCAAGAGACACTAATCTTGGCTTCTCTTTTAATGACAGAACCTACATAAATTTTTCACTGCTATTTATTGAGGATGACCTGAAATTTTAAGCCTTATTTCAGTACAATATTCACTCCAGATTATGGAACATCAGCGAGATTTTAGATGTATGAGAATGAATATGGATGGTGTTGGTGACCAACGGAAAGCTCACCACGTATAAGGCTTTATGAGTCTTGAGTCACTTGAGATCCTAAATGTAAGTTTATGACTTGGGCTAACATTAACGAAAATCAAGGTTAAACCTTTTCTATATTAAGAATTGATCAAGTTTTTCAAAACATAAAACAGGTTTTTGTTGATAAATATGGGGAATATTGAGTCAGTTACAAAATACTCAGCTTTTTACTATCTCAAACTACAACAGTTGTTAACAACTTGAAAGTAGATCTTCTTAAAGCAAAGTCAGTGTTGGTAAGCCAATTGAAAATGAATCCAGCTTCTGAGATATACTTGACCTTAGGGCTCAAGATCACGATGTCATTCAAGGCAATAAAAGAGTTGCAAAGTAATTTTCAAGGAACATACAAGTCTAAATCCAAGGCTGTCATTCACCCGCATCAAAGACATGGCAAGGATGTTTATGCCTCTCAAGACAAGTGGAAAAGCCAAGAGAAGATATCTAAAATCAGTTGAATGCAAGCCATGAAAAGAACTCAAGTGTATCAAATGCTAAAATCCAGAACACCTTTGGTGCTTTTGTCTTCTAAATTCTATGGAGAACAAGGACACCTCAAATAAGTAAAAGATTACTAAAACTGTTAATTGAGTGACTTTGTATGCTGAAGAAGATGACGACCATGAGTATGGAGATTTATCCAGTGCGCGTTACCATGTGTTAGGAGCACCTAGTGCTGTGGCAGCTCCTGCGAGGCTCTAAAATAATGGAATTGATTAAAATAGTCAATAAAACTTTTATGGAACAAGTCACATAACCCATAATCATATTTGATGTCATTAAAGAAGATGAACTGCTTGTTATTATTACCCTAGAGAATATTTAGTAAATAGAAGATAATACTGCCAACAAGTGATGTAGAAGCTATAAGCTGTTGAAAATTTTGAGGAGGTAGCTACTAACAAGTTTAAACACTTATTTGTAAAGAGAATAACCAAAGTCAAGGGCGTGATCCAAAGAGGTGAAGTCTTGTCCATCCTTGACACTGGTGCACCAGCTGATATCAAGGCCTCCAAACTTTTAAAAAAATTTTAAAGTTTATGCCAGAAATCGTTATATGTCAAGTACAGAAAAGCTAGAACAAATACCACAAGTGCTTTAGAAGCCTAATTTGTTTGCATTTACATTTCATATAAAGGTTGACCAACCTCAAATATTTTTTTACATTTCATATAAATGACATTAATGGCTCCAGAAGTGTTTATGAACAATGACCATTCTGACTTCTTAATTGAAAGGCAATATATTCTTGGGTTTTGTGAAGAGATTGATTTTACCAACAGAACAATGAACATGCAAAACTATAATTGCCTCTATTATTCAAATAAGAAGATACTAAGCTAAAAAACATCAAATATTTATATTGGAAAGAGGCCAATCCATGTACTCTATACATTATACTCTTCTAAGGATAAGGTAGTGAAGCAGATACCAGCCACGGTTAGTGCAGAAGAAGGTTTTCCATTGAGCGTACAAAATAGTAGAAATCTGAGTTGGTGAACTATGAATTATAGCCCTTTTTCAGTGCAAAGATAACTCCAAATACTAGAATTGAAGTATTAAGACATGAAGGGATCAAAGATCATGAGCCACAGACCTTAACTGGGTTCTTTTATCTTTGTTATGCAATTGAGTTGACCTTAATCTTAGGGGAAATTACAAACCAGACAATTCAAATGAAAGAAGGGCCAAATTAATGAAAAGAATTGAGAATGACACCATTAAATAAGTGCATGCTTTAGGAGGCTTTGATTAACTTAGGCTGAAAATATAACGACTAGTAGTAGTAACAATTGGATGAACTCCAAATGATTCTGAAAACATCTTTGGTATTGGGCCAAATCATTTTAAATATAAGGGAGAATTATATTGTGTGTAAGCCATAACAACTATACTTCCCAAGTCTAAAACAAATCGCCTATCCCAAACATAATAAGATATCATTACTAAAGAGCACAATCAAGTTCCCAAAGCTGTCCTACTGTGACATTAAAGAGCCCTAGAGTTTCGCTGCTATTACCAGCCAGAAAGAAGGATATAACACACTGCGTAGTGATAGATTACTTCCTGTTTTATATGGCTACTTAGAAAGTCTTATATATACTCCCCAGAATATATGACGATTTAAAACTTTTAGAAGCTAAAAATACTTATTTGTGATGGACTTATACAGTTTTTAATGGCAGATGGACTTGTTGCCAGAGGATCAGGAAAAGCCTTGCTAAAAAGTAATGGACTGTTTTTGCATAATAGGATGATAAAAGAATTTAAAGTCCCTGGGAAATTTCAGTAAAGTATGGATTAGATATTTTTATTGCTGATGCAGAAGTGCTTTGATATACTTGACAACATCACCATGTTTATTCAAACTTTTCAGGACCACCCCAAACGCCTGAAAGAAATGTTAGCCAGACTACAAGAGTCCAACATTAAGTATATAAGAGCTAGTGCTAGTTTCTTAATAACAAATAACTTTTGCCACGAGATTTATCAACATGCAATCAAAATACAAGAAATAAGAATCTTTCAGATAGTGGCCATGGAACAACTAAGCTGCATGCGCGATGTTCAAGTATCATTAGGGATGTTGAGATACTACAGGCAGTTTATCAACCATTTAACATACTTGATCGCACTTTTGACCTATCTCCAAACTATAGGATTGGAGTTTAAGTGCATCCTAAAGTAATATCGCCTTTGTAGACTTAAAAGCATCATTGTTAGAAGCACCAATCTTATTGCAGTAGATCGAAACAAAACTTTATTATATAGACACCATTAATGTAATACATTGAAGTTATATTATATCATTTGGATGAAAATTTTTATTGGTTACATTGAATTTTACTCTAAGGTTTTCATGCAGGAAAAGAACTATACAGTTACCAATAAGAAATGACTTGCTTTCATCAGGGCAATTTCACTTTGACTTTACCTAATTATGGAGTTTACTTTAAAGTATTAATATAACTTAAGTCATTTTTCTGGCTTCACAATATGAAGGAACTCCAATAGGAGATTCGCCATATTGGCAGTGTAATAAAAATTTTTTTCATGGGCTATACAAAGTGTTGATCTGCTGACTAAATTTGGTAGCAATTTGGAGATGGCATTCTTTGAAAGATCAAGGTAAGAATAAAAAATTTAAAAATGGGAGCTTTATTTATTGGATGGGTTTCATTATCTGGTCAAATTAAGGGAATCATCCTAAAAATCTTCCCTTCAACTTTGCCGTTGACTCTTCTTAAAAATTTACAACTCTCCCTCAGGGTGTCCTCAAATTGTAATTAATGTAAAATAGCTGTCCTGGTGAAGTTAATTTTTTGGGGTTAAACTTAGGCTACATAGTTAATTATGTATCAGAGCTAGGTATTTGTCATTCATTTCAGTTGTTTTAACTATACTTAGTTGATCCTACTTCCAAATTTTCCAAAATTTAATGAATATAATATTTAAAAACTGAGTCAAAGTGACATACTGAAAAAAACTTTTCATTAATCCACTAGAAAATCCAACAATTGGGCGGGTTTGCTTAAAACATCATTTGAACAATAACATTGTAACTTTCCATCACAATGGCATGAACATATCTGACTTTTGCCATCTTGTTTGAGATCAAAATTATTGGATAATAAGTGTTTATAATTAAGCCATCTCGCCGTTTCAGTAATGGAGCGATTATTAGGATTGGTTGTCTTTAAAAAGATGCTTATTGTATGGTCAACCAAATTTCCAACATTTCTCCCTCTTTGACTGAACAATAAGCTTCTCAAATTGCATATATTGAGGTCCTTGCAGAATCCCTTCATCAAGATTTTTTTGTCTGGGGTGCACAGGCATGGTTAGACAAAGGGTGCTGCACTTCATCATCATGGTGAGTTTTCTGGTTTAAAATTAAGGAACACTTTTCCAGTGTATGTGCTTCAAATAGATGGAGGGGAGATGCTCAACAAACTTACCGTGAAAGATTTTAAGAAAAATAATACAAGGATCAAAATGAAAAAAATGTTTTAACCCACTTTGTTTTTATATCGTTTTTTTTCTTTCCTCTTCCTAGTATAGGAATTACGCTTGAGGTTATTTAGCTGTGAACCCTTTTCTTGAGTGTTCAAAGTTGTGCTTATAATGGAAAATGTCCACTATTTAAATTGTAGTGGCCAATTCTCTACGGTGGCTTGGAAGCTCATACATGCTTTGTACAGTGGTGTATGCTTCCCCTCGCCAGGGTGGAAGATTGCACCTTGATGTGCATCTTGCTTGGATTAGATATTTGTGGAGTAATGCAATGGTGATTCTAGTTCCCCTAATTAAACGTTAAAGAGGGTCCCAGTTTGTCTTATGCACGTGGTACAGTATGTGGTCTTGTGAGGAGATGGAACCACAATGATGGAGACTGTCATATTTGTAGGAGGTGGACTTGGTGGTAGTTGCAAAAGAATGGAGTTCAGTGAAAAGACTTGTCTTGATAGTTGAGAAAGGTATAAAGTTTTTTATTTCACAATGTGCCTCCAATTTGGTTACTACTCTTAGAAGTGCCAATTTAGTGCGTTGAAGGCGTCAACTAAATTGGGGGAAGATCGTTGAGCTATTTTGGGATTAGTGTGGTACTTTCAGCGGGAGTAGAAAGTCCCTCCCATAAACTACATGTTTTTTTCACGGGTCATTTACCACTGTCTGTGCCGCATGAGCTCTCAAATTCCTGGAACTGTTCCACACATAAAGTCCACTTTCCTTGAAGTAGGGACAGGTCACATAGGAGAATTAACGTCCTCATTTGACTTCTACACTTTCAGACTTAAAGTTTTTGAGGGTTGCGTGTTAGCGGAGATGCAATCCAGTGCACAGATATGAATATTGGATTCATGACCGATAATTAAATACCAAAATGTAGCAGCAGATCGCTATATGCATTATTAAAACTGCAGGAATGTCCCTTGTAAGAAGATGGACATCTTTCTGTGAAGCGCTCAGTTTTTCTTTACATCTGTGGACATGGCTAAAATCATTTCAGCATTAGACAAGACTCATTTTCTTGTCAGCACTTGGGATTCTTGGGTAAAATGATTAGTGAGTTTGGGGATGGTCTCATGGAGTTAGAAGCTGATGTCAAGGAAGTCACATTTTTTTGTCTTTACTGCCTTAAATTAAGGGATTCAGTTGATTGATGTGTGGGGATCTTTCTCCTACCAAGTCATTTGATGGCGGAGGTGCAGGCATAGCAGCGACTACACATGGGTTCTTGTAGTGTGAGGAGAATTACTTTTCCATAAAGCTGTCATAAGATGTTTTGTGATCTGTACTGCCTTTATTCAAAGGAGCTTCCACAGACGGTGCCATCTCCTAATGTTTGCTACACAGATGCCGCAGTTCTATTAAATTTTCCTTTAGTTTTTTTTCTTTTGGAAAGTTTCTTGGCGGTGACTTCTCTCAATATCTGTTTAATCTATCAAGAGACAATCCTGACTTAGGATGCCTTTCATTTATCAAGAACTATATTGATTTAATAATATAAATTTCATGTTACTTTTTTGTTAGTATTAACTGCATTATTAACTTTGTAAGCTTGAAAAGTTTTTTATGAAGTTCCCAAACGACCAGGGTGGTTCTGAGAGGTTTTTTATTAGGAAGCATCTTGCAACTGCTAGATCTCTTTAAGGCTAGTCAAATTCAGTGAGAACGGTTCACAGGAGGTGACCCAAACAATGGTCCATGAGTTAGATGTGAGCTTTAAGGGGTGTATGGGGAGAAGAACAGCTAATGTGTTAGAAGTCACCATGGTCCAGTTAGGATGAAGAAAGGTACGATTGTATCAATGGTCCCTTTAGTGAGCATCAATGTAATAACTATGGTGCAGAGGGTTTCTAAAGGCCTTATTTTTAATATAATAAGATAGCAATATGAAGATTGCTACCATTTAAAAAGGCAATGATAAGAATAAAGTATATTAAAGGAGTCAGTATGTAATTAACAGAGTCTCACTTCCTGATCTAATTGCAAGATCGTCTAAAAACCACCCTGACATCTTTTCTGATGACACTTTTTTTATTGTTACCCTAATTTTCTCAGGCTTTCCTCATTTTGACATCAAGATCGCATTGTTTCTCTGGCGCAGTTACTACCTTGGGTTAGACCAAAGCTACCTACCCAAATGCTGTCTCAGCACTAGGTATTTGACAATCATCTCGATTTTTATCTGTGGATTGTTGCTCCTGTTTCCAATTTAGCTACCTGAATATAATACTAATAAAGATCTGAATTATAGTGGACATTTATAAATGATGCATCAACTTCTCTCTTCAGACATCTACTAGCAAATTTCCAAATGGCGGGTCTCCTGCTCCAATTTGTTTAATAACATTACAGCTCGCCATTGTGACAAAATGAACTTATCTGTCTTTTAGCATCTCATTGTTGCTTTAGTTTATTGGATCATAATGTTTAAAATTAGGCAGTCTCGCTATCACTATGGCTGACTAACTATTAGGGTGTGCTATCAGTCATAGGTGTCTACTGGTTATTAAAACAATTTATCTGACATGCGGTACAACTTTAAGGACATGATTTTAATCTATCCATAAAGTGGGAGCAACCACTTTATTTCTTATGAGTTGTCTATATCACATATGTTTCATCTTCAGGTACATGAGAGTGACTAAATGTAAAACATGATAGGGTTACTTAAATAAAAGAGAAATTACTAGATTGAAGTGGTAAATATTGTCTTGAAAAGATGTTGCAAAAAAGTTGATGGATTGATGGAAGTTTATAAAAGATAGTCCAAGGGAAATGGTACCCCCACATGCCCTTGCAATTGCATGGACTTGGTGATGGAGGTTCACACAAACGTTGGACATGGTTATTCCAGAAATGTTGTTATATCTTGAAGAACGAGCTATTAAGGTTGATATCAGATGATATTCAATAAGCTTTATAACTTTATGATTTTGTAGAAGTTAAAGCCTCTACAAAAAGATTTAAGTATCTTTAAGACACCTTTAGTAAATTTTCACAACATATCAATTGATATGATAAAAGCACTACCTAAGGCCTCTAGTGGAAAAAAATTTTGTTATTGCATCAATAACATTTTACTAAATGAGTCAAGTATGAGGCTGTGAAGACATATACTGCAGAAGCAACCGCTCAATTTCTATACAACCAGGATGTTGCTAGGCACAGTTTCTCCAGTTTTGCTAGCTGATAATGCAATATTTTAATTGGAAATGTAGTACAAAGACAGATGGACATGAAAGGAATGAGTAAGAAATTCACTACCATTACACTCCATCATTAAAAGGAAGTGTTAAACGCTAAAGTCTTATTAAGTGAAATAATTAAGAAAACCAAGTTGAACTACAATTTAAAATGAGTATAATTCTATACCCTCCGCGTTGCTTGCTTATAAACTTAGCCAACACTGGTTGATAGTAATGTCTCCATTTTAAGGCGTTTATGGACAGGAAGCGTCTTTACCATAATTACTAGCCCCAATTATTAATGTGGACTGAAAGAACATACCCCATGGAAATTATCAGTAAGTATCTTCTAATTAACTAATCAAGTTACTGTTTGAAACGACTAGAATTATAAATTAACCATTTCAAATATTATAGCTTTTAGTTAAAATAAATAATAAACTAAAATCTGAATAGGAGAAGGAGAAGGTAATATATCATGTCCACAGTAGCCAACTAGAGAAGTCATAAGCCATCTGGACTGTACCAGCAACTTTTTTAAGTAATGAGGCAAGTACTTTATTCAAGATGGTGACACAAACATGTTTTTTAAGAGAGTACATGTACAGCACCTCAGGTCTTTGTCTTAGTCTCGTCTTGGAAGGATAGTATCATGGATGAAGCCACAACTACATTAAATAAATTTTCTTAAGTTTTTAAGGTTCTTTCCAATAATTGATAATCTATCAGATCTGATTTTTAAAGAATTTTAGCTAAAAAGGATTTTTAACAAAATTATCATGTAGTTCCTTGATACTGAAATAGTTTTTAACATGTTTTAAATACTTTTAAATCCTTAAGCTCTAATAATCTATATAGTCCACAATGGTGACCATCAAGAACCTTCTATACCCTGAGACGTGCAAAGATTTTATAGCCACTGTTGATAATTGAACTCAACCCAATGCCTCAAAGAACGTTATATTGAAAATACACCTCTTGATAAAAGTTTTTTTTAATTTTCATCACCTGACTTAAGCATTACCAAAGTAAGTGAAATTAGTTTATATAGAATGAGTGAGATTCTAAACTTAGACGTCTTGAGATGGTGCCAACACAAACAGCAAATTTTCAAGTATAAAAAAAGTAATACCATTTAGTGAATATAAAGGACATTATGCCTTACCAGGAAATGGAGACTGAATATGGAGATGATTAAAATCTTATTAGAAGAAACTTTTATGAGAAAAGGCTCATGAATTGAGGTGCAAAAGAAAATGGACTCTGATAAGTAAGCTAAATTAAGAAAGCTCTTGACGCAAAGCTTTTGATAAAAAATAATATCAGATTACACAAACAATTTAGTTATAACCCACAGTCCTTGATTTCTACTATAATTATAGAAATATTTCAACTTCAATTTATTATACTAGTTTACTTAAAAAGCGTTATGTTTGTCCTCATATTCTTCTTTATAAATATTATAGTAAAACTTTTCAGTACCCAATATGAGACCAGTTTAGTGCAACATGACTAGTACCCAGTCTTATGATCTGATTGAAAAAGGCAATTAAGAAAAGGAAATCTCATAAATATTGAGCTTCACAAGAATGTGCTTATAATAGTATACGTTGTGTTTTGTCTTAAAGCCGAAGTATGACCTTATCACTTAAGTGGTTTCATGGTGCCTAAATTTATTTAGCTAGTGGAGTAAAGAATAGTTTTAAAGAAACATACTGGAAAGTCATATGAGCAAGGATTCAGTCATTGAGAATTTTAACAAAATTTTACAACATTAAGTCTTACCTTGGCGTCTAATCTAGGTTATTCAAAATCCCCAATTGGCAACTTGCCCACTCCCATTACCAAAAATTAGCAAGCAGGGGCTGAAGAGCTGCCTCCTGCGATTTTAAGAGTACACTGACTTTTGGTCAAATGATACATTTATACTATAATTGGTAAAGTATAACCCTGAAATTACCTCATTATCTTACATAAACTTAATAAATAGGCTGGCATTCTACCAATAGATTACTGACTGAAGGGTCTGTGGTGTAAAATCCTGGTAGCGTTAAGAAACGCTACTGAATTCTGATTTAAGTTTCTGCATCACACTGGTTATCCCCAAGGCTTCAGAAAGTTGAGGCCATTAATTTAAATTTAAAGATTCCTAACAGCTTACTTGGTGTGGTATACTGCTCATAATTATGATCGCAATGGAGCCTTGTGTGTCCCCAACTTTAATCATCCCAGTTCTAAAGATATTTCATACTGTTAGCCAATCTAACTGAGATCCCCATTTCATCAAAAAATCTTCGCATTACTTAACTTAGTCATTTAAAGAAGTACTTCAAGTGACATATATTGAAAAATTTTCTGAGTTTGACTTGCCAAATTATGAACCCAATTTTTTTCATCTATTTCAAGAAAAAGCTTTGCTGGATTAAATCAAAGAAAAAGGACCAGGTCATTGCGTTTTGATAGATACTCAGCTGTTCCTGCAAAAAACTTTACCTTTGGAAGTGCAATGGATTGAAACACCAAATTGAAGTTGGGGATGCCAGGTTAATTTTATCAAGACACATGATTCTCTGCACAAGAGAGAACTATAGACTAGGAAGTGACAAACTATTAAGTCTGGGCTACTGGTTTCATCAAAGAGCCCTCAGGTATCTTTATTCTTAATATAAAAAAGAAAGCTGAACAACAGGTTGTTAATTGATTATTTGAGACTAACGCAGATACCAAAAAGACCACTTATCTACTCTGAAGCAATGGTGACGCCCATGATAAATTGGAGCGGCCAAGTATTTTTAAGCTATGGACCTCTTCTTAGGGTACTGGCAGATTAAGTTTCCTCCATGTAAATTTTTTGGTACGCTTACTGCACAGGTTTTGTAACTGAGTTTTAAGAGTAAAGGAGATTGAGGTTTTTTAGACAACTTCCCAGTAAAGTATTCCTTACAAGTGGTTTCAACCTCACACAGTTGTTCACTTGCAGCAAGTAAAATCTACATAAATTTAAGTTAATTGATAAATAGACAAGAGCAACTAATATCTTCATCACCCAAAGAAGTAAAATTAAAATTAAATAACAAAAATGCCTTGATCTTTTATTTTTTTTCATTTGGGAATGTAAACTTAGGGTAAAAATTTCTTTTGACTAATTGTAAAAGATAAAGAAGTAATAGTGTATAACAAAAGATAGCCAGTCAATCTTCTCTATTTTAATTATGAACTCAATCTGATTAATTATTATACCCATTTGATATCTACCATACTCAGGTTTTTGAGAAATACATGAGCTGGAAGTCAACTCATCAGCCTTTTCTCGCTTAACTTGGTCAGCCTCCTTACTGTGGAGGGGTTTTGTTCCACACAAATTAAACACTAGGCGACCTTCTAAAGGCTCATGCTCATCCTCACTGAGTTGATATTTTCTGATGATAATCAAAGTAGCATCAATTGCTCATTAGAACTTTTTATTGCATGCTAAAGATATTCTTTGTGACAGTCTTAGCCATATCTTCAAAACAGTATCCTAACACAAGACTAAATGGAAACCTCAATTAACTTCAATCTTGGCGTTATCAGCACCCAAGGTATCCTTCTCATGAAATTCTTTTTCTTTAGATCCCAGACTGGTTACTGGAAATATCCTCAAATAATCTAAATTTAAGTGGAAAGCAAAAAGTAAACTTGGGATTCTGTGGATAAGACTTTTATATCATAATAAAAATAATAGTACTTTTATACTTCTTTTATAAAATCAAATATGAAATAAATGTAAATTTATAATAACTGGGAAGGGCTATGTAATAATAAAGGGTTTCATAAACCCTTGAAAGTCTCTTCTTGATTTCCGCCTAGATGGCGACATCTATTTGGTTTAATTCTTGTATCCACGAGTTCTGTTTTGTGGGGACATCCCTGAACCAGGATGTTTGGTGGCCCCTTGCTCAGAACTCTTCTGCGCCTGAGGTGGCAATATCTCTCATGGTTTTTTCTTCATCTCTGTTTTTATTAAATCTGATTGCATCAGGATTCAATGACGATGCTTCTCTAATGCGCCTCACTTCAGGGTAAGCCATCCTTTTCTAATATTTAATTACCTTTTAATTTAATACTCAGACAGAAGTTTTTGCTTGCTACTGTCAAGGTACCTGGGTTTGTATGCTTGTTTGGTCATTTCTTCGTCATTGTACATTTCTGAAAGATTACTCCACCATTGGCGATCATAAGTTCTTTCACACCCCTGAAGGTATAAAAGGGGATCAGCTTCATAGTCTCTAGCAGAGGCGGTATTATTGTCTTCACATTATAAGATTCTTCAGTCATTAGGTATCAATTTTTGTGGGTGATATCATCTTGACCAAATTGAAATTTCTTAGACCGCCATCATCTATAAAAATTGGTTTTTATTCTCCTTATCCTCTTTTTTACCTTGTATTTCAAAAATTGTGTGGTTGTTGTATAGTGGCGGAATTCCTTTCAGATTGTGAGGAATTATTTCCCAGTATACTCGTGGTAGTTTCCATGACATTCATCTCCCTAGTAGAGACTGGGAAAGGACCTAAGGCTTTGGTCATGTACAATGTTGAAATCTATATTTGTGTCATCATCTCTTATAAAATATTCAGCTCCTCTCTTGGTCAAGATAGTTGAATGGCCATTACAGACGGCTTATACCTTCTCAGGCTGACTTTCTTGTGCATAGTAGAATAGGACCTTTTCTCCTAAACTGAACTCTGGTAGCTTAGTCTGTCTTTGACTCTCACATTGACTCATGGGGATAGTGGCTTCAATGTTCTTGGATACTTCTAGCTAAATCTTAATAAACAGCTCAGGTAATTTTTCTGGTAACTACCTGATGGTAGGTTCTTGTGATACGTGGAGATAACTGGTGACAGCAAGGTAGGTTCATTTGCTTCTCGCCCATACAGGGCCTTTAATGGAGACATACCAATCACTTGTGATGGCTAAGTCAGTATGATAGTAGTTTAGATGGCAATAGTTGGTATTACTTCAACTTTTAATTTTAATCTTCTTCTTCAATATTCTTCCTAATGTTCCATTCATACGTTCTACTCTTCTGATAGAGGATGGAGTGTTTGTAGTGGTGAATTGTGTCTTACTCCAATTTGTCCATAATCTTTCTCACAACATTGGAGATAAATTTTTTGTTATTATTTCATACCATTATCTGAGGGCATCTGTGTCTCAATATCACTTGGCATTCAGAATCTGGCAGTTGATCCTGCTATGTACGTCTTAAATGCTTATGCTTTGACCCATTTAGTGAATGGTCAATAGCATGATGCTAAACTTGGATCCAATTGAGGAGGTAGGAAAGCTCCTATCACATCAATGGATACCTTGTGGAATGAGGTTTTTGGAAGGATTGACTAGAGCTCAATGCGCTTCTACAAGGGTCTGAAGCTCACGCAGGGTACACAGGGTTTTAAGTCTTGGTGCACTTCATATGAAATTGACTCTTAATAGAACTGTTCTATGAGGTATGCCAATGTCATCTGTAATTTCTATGGCCAACATACTTGTGCGCTTCCATCGCAAATTCCATTTAATTAATAGGTTGAGTGTATGGGTATCAATTGTCCTTGATCTTCTTCTGAAGATTCCCATCAATAAACAGGGCAACCTTGGATCATCTTACTAGACATCCTTCATTTGTTTATTCTTATCTTGCCATTCCTCCTCTTGTAATCCTATCATGCCATACAGGAGATTACTATTGTGATTAAAGGTATAAAAACTGACAATTGCGACAGTCCATTGACGTTGAGATGCTTGCTACCTGCTCTGTGTACATTCTCAAATAATACCCTTAGAGTTGTAATGCCCATTGGAAAGGGTGCCTTTCCAGATTTTCATGTTGCGCAGATAGGGAAGTGATGTGTGATCCTACATGTTTTTGAATTTATTATATAATTAGAGTCAAAAGTGCTTCACTGCTCTTATCACCATTAGTCACTCTTTAAATGTCATAACTTAGTACATTTAAGATCTAGTAAAAACCTTGGAGTGATATATGATGTTATAGTCTATCCTTTCCTTATCCAGTTGGGCGAGTATTTCTATGGCCCAATGCCACTAGTGTTGGTATACAGGTATAATTTCTTGTTGAGAAATAGGTAAGCCAGTATAGTGACTCTACCAATCTAGCTTTTAACGCTTCAAAGGCATGCTTTTGTTCTAGGACTCATTCTAACTTGGTTGATCTGGATAACAGGTAGGTGAGCGGCGCAGTTAAGTCATCAAAATTAGGGATAAACTGCCAATATTCCACCATCCTGAGTAAAACTTGGATGTCACACATACTTTGAGGCTGTTCCATGAAAACTATGATTTTGGTCTTCCTTCCTATTTTTTCCTCTGGGTTGTTCTCATGTCATAGAAACTCCAACTTTCTCTTCAGGGAAATACTTGCTCTTTTTAACTTTAAATTAGATTCCTGTAGCTAGTTAAAAATTTCTACAAGTGTTGGAGGTTCTCTATGCAAGTGCAATTGATACTTATGAATCTATATAGATGAGCACACTGGTAACTTAAGATCTCCTAAAATTTGTTCTTTACTATATGGAAGGTTGCAGGGGCGTTGCATAGCCTGTGTGGCATCCTCGTAGGTTTTAACAATCCATGACTGATGAGCAGGGCGCACTTATCTTGATCCTCAGGTGATAGCTCTATCTGCCTGTTCTCACTGGCCAGATCCATCGCAGTGAAGTACTTTGATCCTCAAAACTTCTTCATGTCATCATATACTCTATGGATAGTGTATAAATCATCCTTGGTAACTTCAATTAACCGTTAGTAATCCATAACCACGCAGTGTGTTCCATCCTTATTGCATACCCATAACAGCTATGAAGCCCAAGGACTCTTTTATGTCTGATTAAGCCAACATTATAGAGCTGACAAACTCTTTGGCAATAAATTCATCTTTGGCTTTTGAAAAGCGTTACAGCTTATACTTAAAAAAGATGGCAGATTTAGTTACCATTCTATGAACCTCTCCTTTGCAAATTCCATAGCCATTTGGTCCAGTACTGAAAATTTCAAGGACCTCATCTAGGAGCTCATCTAATTAATCTGCTCCTTGTCAGTCAAATGTCCAAACCCTAACTAATTAAAATCTCTTACAGCATGCACTGATCTAATGCCATTAAACCTTGTCAATATGACTTCAGCTACGATTTAACCTTTATATACGCGGATTGGCTTGTTATTGATGAGCCACAATATTACAGTCACTTATCTAGTTTATTTGGTATTAAAGAACTCGTGAAGAACTCTGCTTCTGCGCTCAGATCCCATATTTCTTGTACACTTTGATTATTGAGTATGGAGGTATTTTCTCACTGATTGAAAATAGCATCCAACATTGTTCACCATGTCTGATCTTCATGGCCTCACTTCCACCTAGTGGTAGACCTTTCTCTGTAAGAAATGTGGCAGGTAGTTGTTTAACGCCCATATCTTTAAGGGGTAGTGTATCATATAGATTGATTGTTTAATTCCGCCAAGAATGTTCTCTGATTGCATGACTTGGCAACTTCATCCTTCAGCACCAGTGGCAGTTGGCAGCTGAGCTTGATCACAGTACTGTTGGTGAATTTAATATTAGCACCAAACTCGCTTAGAATCTGGGTGCTAATTATAATCTTAGTAATTGTTGTCCAGAACCACTGTTGGAGCCATCAGAATTATACTCCCAAAACATAATAATAATTCTGGATATTCTCCTGAGGCTTGCTGATTTTTGGCACAGTTGTACGGTACTTATAATTGTAGTTTATGTCTGACATAAGCTTGAGTTTTTTCAACAACTTGGAGGATTTTTTATATTGAAACGTGCTCTAGTATCTATTACAGCAAAAACGCAACCCTCTGTATTATTACTTCAACCTTTAAATGCTCCTTCCATCTGGATTTTCAGTCAATAAAGCATCAGTGGCTGACTTTTTGGTAAAAACTTGGAGCTGTGTACTCTTTCAGGATTGTAGCTAATCTCAGATTCATTTTATACTGCACAGGTTCCTGTTAATTTGCGTTGATTAAATTAACTAAATAGTTAAAAAACAATAATAGTATGAAGACTATTATTCAAGTTGAGTGCTTTTAAAGCCAAGCTGATTATTAATCCATTGCTAACCAAGGCCTTTTCCTATTATAGGTATCACTAAACAGATATGGAACTCTTCCCTCTTCTCTTTTCTTCACGCTGAGCCAGCGAAGATCTGATAAAAACAAAATAAACAAAAGACTTCTCATCCTTACTTTTTTTACTAAAGAGTAAACTATACACATTGTATAGACAATTAAACTATTATCAAATTATGATCTGCTTTACCAAGGAAAATGTAAGGGAAATTTTATAAGTGAATTAGGCGCCCAACTCTTCTGTTGGCGCCCCAATTAGAAATAGTAGTCGTTGCTGATGTATTACCTCCAGGGTCACGTTCAACGATTATCTTTCTCATTGGTTTAGTAAGATTCTCTCACCTACTCGAAATGTGACCCCCCTGAATTGAATAGAAAAAAGTGTCCCAACGCCTTCACTAACCCAGCGATTCACCCTTATTAGGTTAACAACCTTCTTAGGTAATGAATCCTTAATCATAAACAGCAGGTTATGATACCCAAAAGGTAAAGTGCATTTTGCTATCAGGGCGTCATTATTTACCTAGAAAATCCTGAACTCCCTTATTCAATCGGGAACAAAAGCTGATTGAATACTAAAAGCCAATTTAGTCATAAATAATAATGTTGAAAATTGAATTGCTTGTTTATTGTTTGGGACAATCCATATACATAGATAGCGATCCTGTCAGCTCAACTCCTAGCGGATTACAAAAATTTCATTTGAGATATTGCTATGAGCAATATTTTTTACTAGCGATGGATAAATCCAACAATTAATAGCAGTATTTTATCCCCTAGCGGATAAGAAGATACTATGATATTTTGTTTAAGCTGAGTAATGTGGCGAAAATCTCAACGCTCTATAAACTGCTTAGAGCTTCTCTCTTTGATATTCGTTTAGTGTGTCCTTGGTATCTGGTTATATGCTCACAAAGTAGACATCACAAGCTGTTATCCTTCATTAACAGTGTTGATGATCCTGGTAGGTTGAGTGGCTTGTGCCAAGTAGGTACTGTTTGATCGAATTATTTCATTTCCATTCACTCATAGTTGAGCAGGTACACACCGCACTAGGTACCCCTAGCATAATATGTTCTGCACTAACCACATTCTCATCTTCATGATTTTCTTCCCCTTAGATTTTTGGTTTTAGCTTCCCCCTTTGATGTGTAGATCTACCAGTTCACTACATTGATGTCATCTTTCATAAGGGGTACATCCTTCTTCTTGATGGCATCCATCAGAAAAGAGCGCCAAAGGTGTCCCAATTTGTGGCATTTATTGCAGGTAGGTTCTCTTTGAGGTTGTTGCTCTACTGATTTTTGAGTCTTATCTATAGGTTTTTCATTTTTTATAATGGAGATGTAGACATCCTTGCTTGTACTTCCAGGAAGTTGTAATGATGCCTTGTATTTCATCTTATTTTTTCTTTGGACATTGAGTAAAGCCTCTTTGATAACCTTTAGTGACATCTCAGCTTTGGTGGCTAGATCATTTTCATCTTCAATTCAGGATACATCTCTAGTAACTCAGTAGTACCGTTTTTGCAGTTGATAGATCTAAGACTCCTATTTTTCCAAAGTTGCTAATCTTTTAGGTAGTAATGTGAGGCGTATGAAGGACTGACTCAATATTTCCTGTCCTTATGAGAAAAAAATCTTGTTTCAAGTTCTGGACGTCTTGACTAATTTTGACCCTGGCAGGAATGTTCTTCACTTCAGTCCAAGATAAGACAGGGAATAAACTAGCGCTGAGAATCTCTTGAGCCTTGCAACTCATACACTTTTATATGTGGTGAGCCTTCTGGTGATCACTAGCACCATCCATACTGTTATTGTACATCAATAGGAAACCTGAAATGGTTCCCTCGCCAGGTTTAAACATATTTTATGTTGGGCTTGAAGATTAGTTCGTTTCAATAGGTTCAGCACGCATCATGCATATTGGTGTATCTATCAGTTGAGTAGCCAAGACTGATGTTTCTAACTGGGTAGCATCGTAATATGAAGTAGGGTCTGGTTTTGGTACAACTTAAAGTTGAGCTTTCAACTCGTCAAGGCCGTTATAAAATATGTATAGCATATAATTGTGCTGGCCTAAATGATCTTTATAATAGTTAAAGGTGTGTATAATCAATCCATGCTCATTTTCAAGGGAAACAGTCTCTCTCCCAGCCCTTCAAGGTGGTTTCCGTATTTTTTATAGCTGGAGTTCCACTAACATTTGGTATGGTGGTAATGAGGCTTTTATAGAGGCCTTGACATGCTCAAATTGCTTTCATAAATCTGATACTTCTAGTCCCAGTGATTGGAGTATTGAACAGTTGGTTTCATCCTCCTGTAAGTTTTTGAACTAGGTTACTCGCTGTAGCTCTTAAGTCTACTGCACGTGTTCTAATGTTTGCATTGAAATAGAATATCTATATAATCATTTGACTTATTTGACTATATTATGAAGACTATTGTCCTAGTTGAGATATTCACAACCAAATTGAGTATTATATCCAACGCTAGTTTGGTGCTAACGCTCTTCTTTCTGATCCTTGAAGGTACTTCTGGAAAGCAATGGAATTTTATCCTCTATTTTCTTCCTCCTGATAAAATTTAACCTATTAGTAAGTTCAGAGGTTCTCTCTTCCCTATGACCCAAGAGTCTGCTTATTTTGATAACAATAGATAAAAAAGAATAATTTTACCTTTTGATATAATCCCAAGAGTAAAATATACACTAAATGTATAACAGTCTAGATATTGTAACCATTTAAGTTTCTAAAGTCTTCTTTATTTGATAAAAACAAAGGAATTTATAGGGGAATACAGCGTCCTACCCTTCTGTTGGTGCCCCACTTGGAAATGGCAGCTGTCACCAATGTATTGATCATCTGAAGACGCACCAAATATCGATTTTCCTCAAACGTCTAGTAGAATTCTGCACCCAACTAGAAATGTGACCTTAACTGGGTTGAATTGAAAAATGTTTAAAAAACACCTTCTCTCAACCCCAGCATAATACCTTTATTAAACTACCAACCTTCATAGATATTGGGACCTTTTGTCCATTAACAGCAGGTCGTGTTAATAAAAGGTAACTCACAAGTTGCTATTGAAGGCTTCATTAATACTTGCAACTAATAAATACCCTAGCAATTAATGACATTATCCAGTTGACTCCTAAAATGTATTTCTAAATTAATATTAAAAAATTGGTAATTTAATCTCTTGGTAATTGTCAGGGATCTCTAATGAAGCATCAGTATTCTTAAAATCAAGTCTCAGCATATTAGTTATTATTCCATTAGCAAAGAACTACCTTTTTAGTTATAAGCTCTTATGATAACTCATATTCACTAAGCTTGATCTCCCAGCGGATAAGGCAGATGGTGTTATAATCGATTAAGCTGGGTTATGTGGGCATATTATATACTAACTTCCCTTATCTAGAGTTTCAGAGAATCATTACCATGATATGCATCCATAGCTTCAACGTCAATATGTTCTTGAGAATCTTATTTCCTTTATTTTGGTATTATTTTATCACCCTACTTAGAGAATCATAGTCAGCTAATCAGCCCTTTCTTGCTTAATTTGATCAGTCAACTTGCTGTGGAGGTGTTCTGTTACACACATATGAGACATCAATAGACCTTCTGAAGGCGCATGATCATCTCTCTGAGTAGATCTTCTTCTGATGCTACCTAATGTAGTATTGATGTCTCATTAAAACTGTTTATTGTCATGCTGATGGTATTCTTGTTGACACTCTTAAACATATCTTTAATACATTAGACTAACACAAGACTCAACGAAAGCCTTTTATTTCTTACTTGGCGTTATCAGCAACTAATGTTGTCTTCTTTTAAGTGTCTTCTTCTTTAGATTCCAGACTGGTTACTGGCGATCTCCTCAAATAAACCCACTATAAGTGAAAGACTAAGGATAAAATCAAGAATATGTGGTTAAGGCTTCCATAATAAAATAAAATCAAAGTATTTTAGCTTCTTGTATGCAATTAAGATATGAAATAATGTAAATCGATAGTAAATTGGGGATGGGATAAGGCAACCTTGAAGGGGCTTCATAAACCCTTGTGAGTCTCTTCTTGATTTCCGCATTGGTGGTAAATCCATTTGGTTAGTGGCTATATTCAGGAGCTCATTCTTGTGGGGGATAACCCTGAACCAATATGTTTGGTGGCCACTTGCTCAATATCCGCTTCTGGGCCAGTGGTGGTCATACTCTTTTTAGTATTGCTTCTTCTCCAACTTTAGCACCATGTTGATTGCATTAGGATTTTTATGATTGCGCTGCTCCGATGTACCTCACTTCAGGATTTCAACAATCCTTCAGCATTAGTTGATTACTTTTTTGGGTTTTACACAAATGGAAGGTTCAGTTCCTTCCATCATGGTAATTGGGTTCATATAATATTCTGCCTTTTCTTTGTCATTAGTCATTTTGATGGATTAATCCATCATTGGCTGATCATAAATTCTTTTACATCCCTAAATATATAAAAAATGGGTAAATTTCTTAGTCTCTGGAAGTGGCAGTCTTAATGTCTTCATATTGTAAGATTATTCAGTCGATAGCATCAATTACTATGGTTGATGTCATCTCAAATAAATAGAAACTTTAAGCTGCTTTCATATATAAAATTTAATTCATTTCACTTATATTCGTTTCAATCATGATATTTTAAAACCTTATGGTAGTTTTATACTGGCTGGACCCATATAGAGGGCAAGAAATATTTCCAATATACTCGTGGTAATTTCCATGACACTAGACTAAACACACTACTTAAGAAACAAGAACAAGATCTATATTATGCTAGATCTATATCTAATCTATAGTTATTATCGTTTAGTTCTGTTTTTATTTAGATAACAATGGGATGTATACAGGGAAGTTTGGTGATCAATTCATTGGTTGTATCTCAATAAAACGACATTCTATTCAGAGAACTAACCCTAAAAGGACATATCATTGATGGATAAATCTACCATATCCTTCCACCCAATTGGCATCCAATGACAAATAGATTATGCCCCTAACGAGATGACCTCTGTAATAACGTTTTAAATGCATTTATCCAGCCCCAGTATATTGATTTTTACTAGCTAGCGACCATGTTTATGTAACAATTTTATAATACATTATATTCTGGCTGCATTGCTTAGGCTATATATAAGCTTCCATCAAGTCAAGCATTAATACTCTTTGTTAACTCCATAAAACACCCCTAAAAAATTGGCGCTTAGTCTAATTGATCCATATAAGAAATAAAACTAAAGACTGCTTATTCAATAATTGAATTTCTCTAAAAACATTGTACCCAAAGTGCTCGTTTGAACATTAATTGGCATCAACATTGGGAATGTATCCTGACATTAGGGGCCAACTTATACTTTTCATGAAACTATAATCAATTAATAATCACCGCCCATCTAGTAGTTGACCATTTCTAATGGTATATAATTATCTTATTTCAAGCTAGTCAAAGTATCATTTTTGGTAAATGTTAAATTATCTATTTACAGTTAGATTTTAGATCATATAATTTTCCAACACCCCAGAGGAGCCTAATAAGTGTATAATTATCACTTCTTGAGGGCTCTTCCAGAAAAATGAATGCCTCAAGGGCTGTGCAACACTTAGGCCACCTTTCAATTGGCAATGTACCTGATATTGGTAGATCTCAGATTTTTGCTTGTTCTATTTTACCTGAACAACATCAACATATTGTATCTTTTCTAAACAACATTTGGAGCACTTGTATCAAATATTTTCCAGACTACTAGATTTCAACCTAAAAAGTATACCAAAAAGATGCAAATTCAAAAATCAGCTATAATTTATAGGCTTTTAATTGACCATGATATGTTTCCCCCTAACCACAGAATATCAAATCATATAGGAAGATTAAGATCTCCACAAGTAAGCACAATGATTAATATTTTAGGTATAGTAGGATAGTACAGAAAAATCTATGGGGGATCTACTCATACCAATGAGCTGCTTTTCCACTTGATGAAAGGGGCCAATATCAATTGGCTTCTCAGAATGCCAGTTAGAATATAACGCACTATGAGATAAACTTATTAAGGCGCCATTCCTGCAATACCTATGCTTCAAAAATAATTCATAGCCTAATGGATGATCCTTTAATGGTGATCAGTTCAATTCTTTATTTGTAGAGAAGGATTTGAAGAGCAATCAGTACCACATTTCACTCAGACTCTAAATTGCCATAAGAAAATCACATCCCAAGAAAAAGGAGTGCCTCACTGTCAAATAAAAATTATGCAAGCATTTTTGTATATATACATGGGGCTAATTTTATGGTTGGTTACTGATCACAGCTCCATAAGGTGATTTTAAAGTTTGAATAATTCCTATGGTTAATTGTAATTTTGGACACTAAAGCTTAAGCGCATTATTGAAGTATTGTCCATTGAGAAGTTTTGGCCCATCAGAATGCCGAAGGGATATCAAGATTTCCACTAGTAGCTACCTTAGTCTCTTTTGTAGACAAACTAATCAAGAAATTGTTATCAAAAACTATGCAGATTAATTAAGAAAATAAAAGTGGCCCTCAATTGACACGTGAAAGTCATGGCGTTTATCAATAAAAATTGTATAATTTAGGACAATGAATTGAAGAAAGTAATACTGTGGCATCTTAAGGGATGGATGTTTTAATGGGGGATTATAGAGCTTTGGGCCATTGGGATACTTTAGGACATTAAAAACTAGTCAAGGCAATTATTATTAAGAATCAGAACAGTTTTATGTAAAAAATATAAATTTGCCACTGTCATAAAATGCCAACTCAATAAGGCCTCAATATAATGATTACATACCACTTGGTAAAGTTGAGTGTCAAGTGCTAGATTACCAAGGAAAATCTAGCTTCCATCATGGATGCATATGAAACAAGGATAGAACCTTGGGTCATATGATACCACATTCTGTTAGAGATGAAAGGGAATTAGTGGTTGGACATGTTTGGGAGGTTGATTGGGCGTGAGCATGTGTCTAATAAACGCTTGTTATTCTTGACTTCCTTTTTCAACAAAAAATAATGCAGCAAAAAAAAAGAAAAATAGTATACCCAACCCCCCTACCAAAGAGTGACACCTCTAATATACGTTTATATATATCATGGAGGTAGATTTTATTTAAACCGTATACATAGAAACTGTATTGCTTTAAAAATCTTATGAATTAGAATAACCCAACACATACATCAAGCAGCCAGTTGGGCTTATCCCTAATGGATGGGGAGAACATTAGTAAAAGTTCAATGCATTTAAACAAATAATGCTACTCTCAATGGATTCACTTTAGGATTTGGTCTTCTGAATTGGGATTTTGATATTCCATATATGGGTTAAATTGCCAAGCTACCTTGGAAATCCTGGGGCAAGTTGATATGCTTAAATCCCATTTATACCACATTTATGTGACTTTTTGCTAGCGTAAAATTTAACATCTAAACTAATTTATCTGAAGTTGGCCCATTATCAGATTTCTCCCAATAAAGATTGTTTTTGGTGAAATTGTTTGAGGGTAAATTGCCTTTGTAGCACATGCACTAACCATACTTTTAAACCAAGTGCAGAGCTTCTATGTCTTTAGCACATAATGCTCTTCTGAAGTAGTAATAATTAAAGGCTTTAAACTTGGGCCTTGGTTGTGGGGTGGGGTGGGTTAGACAGGAGAACATCTGCTACCATATCTCATTATAGGTAAGACCCAGGTCATTGATCTTTGCAAGTGGAAGAACCCTAGAGTTAGCGCCCTCCATGGTTTTAGAGGGTTGCAAGGTCTTATCAACCTTGATGGCCTTCAATAAAACCTTATGCCGAGATAATATCGACACATCATCTCTTTAAATGTAATTGTATCAATTCCTCCCAGCAGTTTGAACGCCAAGTATAATATCATGGACATTGACCACCTCTATAAGTAGGTCTAAGCTAAGGAAATTTAATATATGGTAGCGTCAACTATGGTTAAGTTTTTATTAGAAAATATTGTACATTGACACAGATGACTCTAGATTATGCTTACTAACAATGTGAATAACCTTAAGATAACGTTATCCTTTGATATAATAAAAAACAATAAGAGTTGTCTTGTCAGCCCCATATCATTTGAAAACCAATGAAGATGTCAAACAAGTCAATGGGACCTTGGTGATATTACTTTGGAAATTAGCCGCGAGCTCACCACCCATGTGGGCTTCACATGTTATGTCTAATGTGTTCATGTAAAACATAAGCTATATTAATAAAGCAATAAGCAAACATTTAACATTTCTATAATCATCAGTCCTCCATAACCCTTTATCATATTAAGCTTATTCATCTCCCTTGGTGTTAATCCATCCAAATAGATGGAGAAAAGGCACAACTAATAATAAAGCTACAATCACAGGCTCTAAGTTCACAAGTGGCCAAAAAGTATTGCAATTGCATCTGATGATATTAAATAGACGAATTTACAAATTACCAATTGGGAGATATGGAAGCTTACTGTGACACCAATAATTCCTGAATTATAAAAGTAAGCTATCATCCTGGTGGAAGTGGCCGTTTGTAATAATTGATCATGTGAGGCTGGATGTTTATACTAAGAGGAGCCTTAAAGGCCTTATTGTCAACAGGGCTAATGACAAATAATTGTAACATTTTTATAAATAAATAACTACCCACTACATGGATTATATTTAGAGATCAATTAACAGCTATTGATACAACAAGGAACTCCTAATGGAAAGCAATATTATCTGTGGCTCACAAATTTAGTTAAAAAGGGAAGAAATGTTGAATATGAAGTGACTAAAATTTGGGAAACCACATGCACATTTTAGGTATATTAATAGGCACTGAAAATTATGGGCTCTAACTTCCTACCCTAAGAATATCATGAATAAATTATACATGTGGAAATCAACCACCACAAAGAATGGATATTTGATCTTCAATAAAATTTATATGTCTGAAGCTTATTGCAATACTAATGAACACCTTAATCATATTATTATACTATAAACTCAAGTTATCCTGATCTACCTGCCTGATTCCCCTATTGACCCCACCATAGTATCTCTAATTTAATATATTTTAAACAGATGTTGGAGGCTGATATGAATTTGTCAATGACAATAATTCCAAGATTGTTTGGACCCATTTGAGAATAAGAGTTGGCAGCCTGTATTTTGACAAAAGTAAAGATAATTGAGGAAGATTATAAAGATGGATGTTTAAAGCCCCATCCAAACCCTAATAAAATTTGCTGTTTAAATTTAATTTAGGTATTATTAGTTCTGTTCATTTTAGTGTGAGAGGGATATTTAGTGATCAGTGATAAAGAGGCCACCTCTTTTTATTAAAGAAATAGAGTAGTATAAAGTCTTTTGTTTGATTCACCTACAGCTCTTGTTGTCAAAAAGGACCTACATCTTCCTAGTAAAAATAAAAACTCCAACATTAGTTTTGCAAATATTAATAGAGCACCAGTCCTATAATTTTACCACTATTAATATAGTTGTAGTAATTTGAATAAATTCTGTTTTTATAACATTAATTTCCCATTAGAAACCATCAAAAAAGTTATGTAAAATTATAAAATTTAACCTGATTAATAACTTTTTTAACCTCAACATCATTTGGTTTATTTTATGTTTACCTACTTTGAAATTTTCAAGTCTTTAAAGTAATATATAAAGTAAAGGTATGATGATGAGAAGTAGCATAGCGGGGTGCTTCCTGCTTCAAGTGGGTCAATTTTGATTGAAACAGATTCAAAATCATCACAGGCTAAAAAACTTGGCGTGGCATACTTGTTTCAAGGTTGACTTGTCTCATTTACTTTTTAAAGCATAGGTATGATATAAATAAACCTAAAATCTATCTACTGTAATATTAATAATGAGAATTAAAGCTGTATAGTATAAATACTGATAAAATGATGCATTTCTTTTTACTAACCAATTAATTTATAAAAAGTTCTACTTAATATGTAGTAAATATTCATGAAATCATTTATCATCACTAGAATCTATTCAAAAGATTTTATGTTAGTAATTTACTAAAATAAACGCATTTAAGTTTATCTTTTTAGCTTACATATTGACCTTAGCTTATTTATAATACTTTATTATAAGTATAAGAATCTATAAAAGTATTTATTTTTATTTAATTCAAGGCGGGCCGACCTGGGGATGATACTGCACTGATTGAGGGGAAATTGAATGAATGGGAAAGGAGGATAAAATCTGGAAAACCTCCATGCGCAGTGTATGATAGGCCAGGAACTCCATGGACCGCCTTTGCTATTCACTGTCATTTTTTTAGTACTAGATGGTCCCAACTATTCACTATCATGGTTTGGGGCATTGGTGCGCAACGCCAACACAGTCATAGTCATCCCCTAACTAAAGTTCCCCTACCAGAATTGAACTCAGGGAGGCAACGGTAAAGTATAAAAGTATTTATAATATGTAGACTTCTTTGCTAAATTTAATATATAGATAAGATCTATCTAGTATAGGTTACCATCTGATTTGGTATTAAAAACTATCTTATTAATCACTAAATATTTGACTTAAGCTAAGACTGTATAACTCCTTTATCAATTATTTTTTGAGTTTTAAAATTCCCCAAAGAACTACTAATTCAGGAAACTTTGCAGGATAAATGCCTGGGGTACTGCTCCCACTGCACTAGGGCTGTGCAAATCTGAGTACCACCAAATATGGACCTGACCACAATTTGGGTGTATCTCAAGCTACCACGAAACTGACATATGTCCACCCTGTTTAAGTACTGGGAAGACTTTCTGCATGTGACAGGACAATAAATGTGCCTCTCATCTCCCTTAAGAGAAAAGGCCTGATGACCCCCAGGTTTAAGGCCCCTGAAGGGGAGAAGTCGAAGCTCACCCCTTTTTCCCTGCTTTTTAAAAATGTTTTAAGTTTGTCACCTTTTTTTCGGAAAGCCTTGGAGTCCTTTCAGATCACATGTTATTTTTTGCATGATTACTTTCAACACCAGCTGGCTCATGCTGACCAAACTAGTAGCTAGCCAAGCTTCAGAACAACTCAGCAAACTACGCCATTTATTGTAGGCAGGTGCATAGAAGCGCAGTTAACCATGATTGCTCCTCTCTTGTATTGGGTCTGCACCTGCGCAACTTTACTTAATAAAAGCCATTTGACAGGCATCATGCCTGACTCATACTTCCCCTTCCTGAAAATATTCTCCACTCAGGAATGGTAGACGCCTCAATAACATGTCAGCACATTTATCTCCACCATCCCACATACTTTTGAGGCCACTACAGGAACCACCAGTGCACCTCTTTTAGGTTTTAGTTTTCACTATCACACATGTTTCCTTGTATTTTCTCTAGTTGCGCCATGAGGAGGCCCCAGCTAGCCTTACCTAGCTCCCTCCTTTCTCAATAATTTCTTCAAGTTTTAAAAATCCCCAATGGGCTCCTAGTGCATACAACTTTATGTGATGAAGTCCAGGGGTGCTGCCCCCACCACACTAGGGCTGCGCAAACCTAAGCACCACCAAATTTAGGCCTACTTAGTTTGGGTGTAGCTCACACTACTTTTAAACTGACATGCCCGCCTTGTTTAAATATTGGGCAGCTCATCTGCGCCAACCAGGATACGCAATATGCTTCTAATCCCCTTTGTGGGAGACAAGACCCAAAGACACCCAGGTTTGAGGCCCCTGAGGGGGGAGAAGCTGAAGCCCTCCATTTGGTCACCTGCTTTTTTAGCATAGTTGTGCTTTCCATCCCCATTTTTTGTCCAAAAAGCCTTGGAGTTCTTTCAGATATGCTGTAAATTTGTTGCATTATCCGATTTGCCACTATCTGTATCATGTGACCTAACTAGCAGCTAACCAAGTTTCAGGCCAATTTGGCAAAATGTGGCAATTATTGTAGGCAAGTGCAAAAAGCGCAGTCAAACAGGATTGCCTCTTCCTTGTCCTGGGGCTTGCACCTGTACAACCCCAGATCATGGTGAGGCTGTGTTGGGATCATGGTTTTTACCACATATTCCTTGTTAAGTTTAGGCCAGGGTTTAGAGCTTGAGAGTTCTGGATACTACCTTTTGTGATTCTTGTTGTTTAAGAAGTCTTATAACAAATACATAGTTCTGGCTAGGTAAATCCAAAATAAATTGTACCCATTTTTAACTTAAAAATGGAAAAAGAAGAAAGCAAAAGTTAATAGTTTAGTTTTCACAATATAATGGAAAATCTAACAAGTGTCTCGTTCAATCTTCATGCATACTAAGCTAAGATCTACTTCACGTTCCCTAATTTGGATTTGCTTGCCACATATTTAAGGTTTGAACCCCAATATTTGGTGGGCTTAAGATTAATAGATGACTGCATTAGTCGGTGATTGTCCCCAATGTAGCAAGATGGTGATTTTCATTGGTGGTTATCCCCTATAATTTTGATAGTTTGTGATCAATTCCCATCATCTACCTCATTTAGATCTTGGATTTGTGCAGGTATCCTGACAACACCCCCGCTAGATCTTGGCGCAGGGGGTAAATGGCTGGGGGAATCAACTGTATGCCCAATTTACCATGGTACCTTGGGAAACCTCCACAATTTATTGTTCATTGCCCATCTATAAATGACTTTATAGGGCCCCAACCAGTTAGCGCTTAATTTGTTGTCGCAACCTCCAGGCCAATTATGGTAAAAAAACTAGATCACCCAGTTGGAAGGTGTGCAGGGGCTCATTTATATCGTTAAATCAATTAATTTCTCTACTTGTGGTAGCTGATAAGTTCTCAGAAGCCAGATCCTGGATCTGGACAAATTTTGTTGGCAATGTTTAACATAGCAACTTTGGGTGCATGAGGAGAAGCTTTGTTTAACATGTCCTGCAATTTGGGAGGAAACATGGGATTTCTTTCATATAATGCTTAGAAGGGCGACATCTTAATTATTCAGTGGTAGCTTATTTATAATCCAGAATGCACTAGGCAAATATTGAGGCCAATGAGGAGGGTCAGTCATGGCCAGTTTCTATAAAATAGCAGTTAATGGACATTCAAACGATCTGCCATTCCATTGGTTGCAGGATGGTAGGGACTGGAAAATACCAGGATGGTCCCATAAGTTTGGCCAAATCATTCACCAGCGAAGACTAAAAGTTTTGCCCGTTATCAAACAGAATTATGTTAGGGCATCCATGCTGGGTAATAATCTGATGATATAAGAAAGTGGCGGTAGCTTTAGCCAAAGCGAAGGTTAGAAATACAGCTTTGATACACTTATTTAAATGATCTACCTATAGAAAGAGGAATTTGATGACATTAGAGGCTCGAGGGAGGGGCCCACAAAATCATTGCTAATTGTATGAAAGGGTTTATAGAGTGGCGCCACTGGATTTTAAGATCAGAAATTTCGTCCATCTTGGTTTTTACATACCATACAGGACTCTAAGACGCCTTGGATAGAGACAAGCATTCCTTCCCAGTAGCATTGAGTCTTGAGCCACTGGTAAGTTTTCTGAATCTTCCACATGACTGACTTGCAGGTATCCCTCTAATATGATGTTGTTCTTGCCAATGGACATATGTAGGGCAACCATTTTCAAGCTACAAGTTTATATAGTTTACCATATTTTGCTTGGAGATTTGCAGATCTTGTTACTAATTTTTTTGAAGGGTTAGGTTCATCTTTCCATAAATGTTACTGAGTTAAGAGGCCATGGAGTCGATCCTTCTCAGGGTTGGTTAAAGTTGGTATGAGAAGCCAGGATAGGCAATTCACATTTTGGTGTATCAGCCCTGGTCAATGAATAATGGAGAAACCGTAGTTTTGAAGTTCTAACACCCAGCAGGCTAACCTCCCATTGGGGTCCTTCATTTGCTGTAGCCATTGCAAGTAAACATGATTGGTGTTTATAGTGAGATGTTGCCGTATAAATAAGTTGCATATGCTTAATAGCCAGTAGTATTGCCAAGCATTTGCGTTCCATAATGCTATAGTTGCATTTTGCTCTGGTTAAAGTTTTGCTTTAGTAGTCGATATGATGGTCCACTAAGCTTTTATTATTCTGAGATAGTATACCTCTAATGGCTATACCACTAGAATTTGTGAAGAGGAGAAAGGGCTTATTAAAATTAGGATGAATAAGTACCTGAGAATGAGAAGAAACATGTAGCAGGTCGAAGGCTTGCTGCTGCTCTTTGTTCCACTGGAAGGGTATCCCTTTTTCAGTAAATACTAGAGGCTCAGAGGTGTCAGCAAAGTGGGGAATAAACTGGCAATAATATCTCACCATCCACAAAAAACTTGTACATTTCGTAGGGATTTAGGGGGGACATTTTGGAAATGGACAGGTCCTTGTCATTCATTAAAATATTCCAGCTTTACTAGTCATATGTCCTAGAAAATCCATTTCGCTCTGAAAGAAGAAGTATTTTGACGGCTTTAATTTTAGCAAAGCTTTCTAAAACTTTTGGAAAACTTGCCTTAGATGATCTATGTGTTTAATAAAGGTTCTCAAAAAAGGTTATAATGTCAAGATAAACTAACACAGAATGCCGTTTTAAATCACCTTAAAGTCCGTCCATGGTGCGAAAGGAAGGTATCAGGGGCGTTACATAACCCCTGCAGCATTTGAGTGGGCTCAAACAATCCTTCACTTGAGATGAGGGCGAAATTTTCTTAATCCTCCAGCAATAAATTATTTTTCAGTACTCGCTGGTGAGATCCATAGCCAAAAATAGTGGGAACCCAACATCAAGCGTAAGAGGCCATCTATATGAGGTAATGGATAGCCATCCTTTCTTGTAATTGAATTGAAGCGGCGATAATCCATGACAACACGGTGGCCACCATCCTTTTTTTGAATTAGTAAGAGAGGAGAAGCCCATGTGCTTTTAGAGGGCACAAGTAACCCAGCTTCCAACAGTTGCTGTATCTCTTGGGCTACTTGAGCTTCCTCAACTTTGGATTTATGGTATGGCCAGGATTTGAATGGAGGTGGAACCTCAGTCTCAATTTTAATTAATTAAGAAAGAAATGTTCTCGTAGTCACTTGGTCCTGAGGAAAAAAAATCACAGTACTCATCAAGTAGGTCTTTGACGTTCTGGCGTTCATTAGTGGTGAGATTATCCCCAATTCTACATTTGACCTGAGAATGTTGAGTAAGGGTTCTAATCCTATATCTTATAAAGAGCCAACAATTCAAATTAACAATGTTCTTAATGGGATATAGTTTTATTTAAGTTATAGGGGCATACTGAGGGATGTGTAGGGTTTAGTTTGTTAGATTCCCTAATAAGATAGAGATAGATTATCCATAAGAAGGATCTAAAAACCCTGGGCAGGTCATGCTTCTTTGATTGAAGGATTTGGTGTCCACTTAGCTCCAAAAGTCGATTAGGAGGGAGAAAAGTTTGATACCCATATCCACAATCACTTGTGAGACAAAGGGTTTATAAATAGGCTGGGGGAATATAGAGGGATCCCATCTTCAGCATCCACAACCTCAGGGGTAGCTTAGTTTTTCCTCCTAAGACTTGATACTTGATTTTACAAATGGAGGACGGATATTCCAGGAGGCAAAGTTCGTTTTTTGGGTCTCCTTTACTCTTGACTGGGGTTCAAATATCAAAAGGATCTGATAACCTAATAGTGAAAGGTACTTTTCTTTAAGGTTGATGATGCAGTTGAACTCCTGCATCAGTTGGACTCCAATAAGCAACTCATAGTTATCATTTTCAAACGCAATGGCAGGGGCCATAATTAAAAGGTTTCCAAATTGGTGAGGTAAGGTGGAATATGCCTCTATTGCTTTAGTCATCAAATCACTAGCCTGCCCATATTCAGCGTTGTGAATCAATTCTGGAGCCATAAATTTTTTTGATAAGTTGGGAGGAAATATCGTTAACTAAGACCTAAGTGTCAATTATCGCCAAGACATTACCCTTATTAACAACTACCTCTACTCAAATAAAAGAGCTAAACAGAGAATAACAACTAGTAAACGTTTTTGGGGGATTTGTAGTAATACTATCAGAGGATTTTGCCGTGGCCAAGCTTGGGGCTATTCAATGCTTTTAAAGAGCTTTGTCTGCCAGCGCTTGTCTCTAAAGAGAAACTGACCTCTTGGAGTTGATTGGGTAACTGACTAACATAAAAAAGGAAAGCTGAAGATCTTTATTTCTTTGGATAGAAAGGGGTACTTTAACTTCTGCAGGCTCCTCTAACACAAAGCATCTTGAGGTGCTGGTGTAGGATTAGAGTTAATACAAGGGTCTTGAAGAACTTGATTGTCATCAGCATATGGAGCCTCTTGCCCTATACTGACTGATCTTTTTCCAACCTACGTAGGAAAATGTGACAATTGTCTACCATATGGTTGTTTCTCTTGCAAAGAGTGCAGGATAATTTTGGGGTAGGCAACTTGGGGTGTAAGTTCTAATATGTGGAGCTGAGAATTTGCACTATTGAAGAGAGGGGGCCCAGTTGGATTAATTATACCAGCTAAAATCTCCAAAATGGCTTCTTTAATATAGAGGAGAGACGTCCAGTTAGATTTCATCACTTTAAGATAGAGTAGAATGTTAGGCATATTTTAAATGCTGAAAACAAAGCAGCGATAGCGTCATCTAAATTAAGACGCTTTCTGGCAACCAATGTTTGAGCCTTAAAGGTAAAAATGGTGAGCAAACTCAGTGACAGTTTCTCCCTGATTAATAACTTATACTCATAAAAGATTGCTTTTGGTTGAATAAAGTTTAGTCACTCCCAAATTCACAAATCAAAGCTGTATTGGCATCATCCCAAGGCTGGTAATGCATTAGATGGGGGACCATAAGGTCTTTAGTTATGCAACTAAGACAGTTGGTTAGGTGTCTGAACTGTTGGGTAACAGTAGCTTCATTTATGGAGTTTTCATAACAAAATATGAAAGAGAATATGCTCCCTCTCCTGGGACGTACTTCTAAATGAACAATGGTTTGAATGTGCCACGGGGGGGTTGATAGCCAAATGACATTAATTGACACCGTGGGTGTGTTTTCCCCTGAAAGAGAACTGCTAGCGTTGAGAGATAAGTGAGGGTGGATAGCATCCACTTCATTTTGTAAGGTGGTAATATCTCAATTATTGTGTACCCAATCACTGGCGGCACAAAGGGCTGACTTGGTAGCACCAAGAGAGGTTTATGCTGAAGTTTGGTTTTGAGCTTGGTAGTTTCATCTCAAAGTTTGAGTTGGTGTTGCTTAAGGGCAAGAATTTGTTGCTTTAACCTGCACATCATAGCAGGTAAATTAGTCAGGAGTTTAAGGCGTTCTTGATCTAGAATGAGATCAGATGCCAAATTGGTATTGTTCATTATCTTTCATAATCTAATTTTCACTGCAAACTCAAGGCATACCTGTCAGGGAGCACCAGTTTAGTCAGTATCACGGTTGTTTTACCATGTGCCCCTTGTTAAGTTTAGGCCAGGGGACCCAAAGCTCGAGGGTGCTGGATACTACCTTTTGTGATTCATGTTGGTTAAGAAGTCTTATACCAGATACATAGTTCTGGTTAGGCAAATCTAAAAAATTATACCAATTTTGTACTTAGAAACGGGGAAAGGAAAAAAGTAAAGTTTATTAGTTAGTTTACAAAATATAAGAGAAATTTTGACAAGTGCCTCAGCCAATCTTAATTCATATTAAGCCAAGATCTTTTTCACATTTGCTAATTTGGATTCACTCACCGCATAAATCAGATTTAAACCCCAATATTAGATGGGTTTGGGAGACTAATAGATGACCTCATTAGTCAGGGATTGTCCCTAAAGTAGCAAGGTAGTGATTTTCGTTGGGGATTATCCCCTATAGTTTGCTTGTTTGAGTTTGATTCCCATCATCTACCTCAATTGAATCTTGTTTTTTTGGCAGGAATATTGATAGGCTGTTTGACAGGTGCCATGCCAAACTTGTATCTCCCTTCCTGTCTGCATTCTCACCTCAGGGAGTAATAGATACCCACAAGAACGGGTCAGCATAGCCATCACTACCATCTAGTACTTCTTTCAGGCCATTACAGGACCCAACCAACGTGCCTCTCTGGATTCTGGTGTTAGCTACTCTCCAAGTTCCACAGATTTCCTCAGTTGTGCCACAAGGAGGTACAGCTTACCCTAACTAGCTCACCTTCTCAATAAATTGATTTTTCATTTCCCCATTATTAATGCATTATATCACCTGGTTGACCACCTTGAATAAATGAAAAAATAATAAGCCTGTATAATTTTAAAACCTTATATAGAGTAGTGGTTATATATAGTAATAAATTAATTTGTTTTAAGAAAGTTATAGTATCTATTAAGTTAAAAACAATAATTTAATTGTTTATCTATTATGATCTATACTATTCATTTATATTCAATTTAATTTTGTGATATAGATTAAGTTTAATATGCTTACTTATTCTCAGAATAATAATTTTATTTATCAATAAATTTTCAAATATAATATAAATCCTTAGTAAATAAAGAATAATTCATGGGGTTTGGTTAACAGAATATGCAAAAATTATTAACCTTATATATGTATAAAAAGTAACAAACATAAAGAGATAGATATATAGTCTATTTAGTTTTGTTTTGTTCATATATATAAAATGTTAGAAAATTAGTTAACTGTGCATTTTGTTTTGTTTGTAGTAGCTTGTTTTTAAATAAAATATTTATAATTTAATTAGTAGTATGTATATATAACAACTAAAATTACTTTTAAACTGTTGAGCATAGTGATGGTATAAAGCTAAATTTTTTAAAAGATAAAAAAGTATAATAAAAATTTATAGATATAATATACTTATATTATAAAAGGGTACATATTGTAATAAAACCACTAGCTTATTTAATTTTAAAATTTATATTAAGTTAATATAGAAAAAGGTGTTTACTAATTTTACTTATTTTATAAAATTCTTACTATAGTAAAGGCTTATTATGAAATTTTTTTAGTAATTAATATATAGAATCTTGTATAAGCTAATATTTTAGGTCAACATATATTAGACCTAGCTTATATGATATAGGAATCTTAAAATATATCTAGGTTGAGTACTATCTTTTTGTTTTTTTTTGTCAATTAACTTAAACTATTAAATGTAGCTGATATTTTACTTAATAATTTAGTAAGTTTTATATGACACTACTTATACATTTGATATTTTTGCCTTTTATAGATATTAATTCTATAATATTGTCAGGAATAATGAAATTTATGCGCGTTTGGTTGAGGTTTGAACCTCAGATAATTTGCAATCCACTCAAGGGAGTTCTGCTACAGCAGAAGCTGCAAAATTGTAAAGAATGGTGAACTTTAAGATGAGATTAAGATCCTAAATTCTTCTGAATCCAATGAATCCGTTGATAAAGATCTTGTCATTCAGAAATCATCTGAATGTTACAAATTTTTTTGGGAAAATTATATCTTTTGGAATCCACTCATTCCGCTGCATCATTCCAGAAATTGCCATACCCTACTCAATTTTAAACTCTGACCAATTTTTATAATACCCTCATATTTAAAGTAAAATATTCTCATCTGTGTCTAAGAATTTTTCTTAGTTTTTAATAGATATTTTGCCTGTCCAAAATAACAGGGATTTGTCTTAAATACATCCATTCCATCAAATAATTGCCCTAGAGGCCCCAAAGTCTACTTAAGTTCCGCTGGAGATATAACAATTGATAATTGTAAAGGCTTCAAAAAACCTAGCCTTCAATATAAAAAAACCAAATACTGTGCTCCCTACCAGGACCCTTCCAAGGCTACCTGGTAAAGTCACACCTTCACATGAACAAGCCCAGAAAATACAGCTCTACCAAGTTGAAGGAGAATATGAGCTTGATTAGTGGATCATCTTCTGGTGGAAACCACAAAGCTCAAATTAGTAACCTTAGATAAAAACTGCTAAGGTGGCTCAGCGACCTGGATGAGCATTGAAGGAGATTCTCTTGATAAGGATATAACTCTGGTCTCATTCTAAAATAAAGTTGTTTCCCTATCATCCAAAGTAGCAAGTTAGCCTCTAAGATTAAAAATCTCCGCTGACTCCTAGACACCAAAGCCTCACTTGACCATATTAACACTTGCTACACCACACTCCAAGATGTTATGGATGATTTCCACTATCAGGTCAGCAAGGGTATCCCCCAAACTGACTTAGGAACCCCAGAGTTAAATGAGTCTTACCAACCTCCTACTCTTGCTATCCATGTTCTCCCTGAACATATTGGATATTATAAACCCACCCATTAGAGAAGGATGTGCCTGGGCTTTGCTTTTCTAGTTTTATCTATAAGTGTATGAAATGCAATGGAACCTGCTACAGATCGTCAATGGTATCAGCACATACAAACCTGTCTTAGTAGTAAGGCTCAAGAGATTATGCTACAATACTTAAAGCAGTGTACTACTAGGACGGAGCTAAAGGTGCCCTTATCAAAGAATTTGGAAGTAGAATATCCCTGTCTAATTGTAAGCAGGCATTCATGTGGATCTGACCTAAACGTAGAAAAACAGATATTGAATTTTGCTGAGAAGTTTTATCTTATAGCTCTGGAACTTGCTTCCTGTGATTGATTTAAACTGGACAATTCCATTGCTGCCGTCCTCTCAGCATTTCAGCACAGTAAGCCCTTATAAAACACTTCTGTAATGAAAAAGCTGTTTAAATCCATTCTTAATATTAAGGAACTTACTATGGAGTTTCCAGAGCCAGAAGTGCATTAAACACCTGACAAGGAGAACTGGCCTCACATTTATGCAGTGGATATTTTCAACAATCTAAACCCTGACACGACCCTTGCTTCTATTGTGGGTTCTTTGGGCATCATAAGAAACCTGTAGGAAGAAAAAGGCTGATGGGAAAAAAGTGGAGTCAGCTTAGGGAATGAGGCACACTCTGCTGATGACCCTGCACTTAATCCCATTCCTACCATTGCACCCTGCTCTGAATGTCACTCCTTATCTACACCTGATGAAGTGGATGCCCTGAATTAGTTAATTAAAGGGAAATTTTAATTTTCTGTTGTCCTGCTTTTTCCTGACCATTTCCAATAGAAAATTTTATTTACTCTCCCCTATTTTTCATGGAGGTTACCCATGTTGAAGTAGTCATATATAAAATGAAATTACTGGTCTTAAACAATAACGGATCACTGGTTAACGTCAGTAATTCTTGACTGGTGAAAAAGATAAAGGTCGCTCTGGATCAAAGCCACACCTTGCATTATGGTACTGCGTCTCTCATCAAACCCAATCTCTGGGCGTTTATCCTTCACTGACGCTTCAATTCTAATCACTGGTTTTTATCCCTGTAATTTGTGCTAAATAATGATGGTTATGTTTTATGATAAGCACCTAATTCTCTAAGGTATTCAACACCAAAATCAGTCATAAAGATTTGTATTATTAGATACTAGGATATCGCATTACCCTAGTTGTTAAAGATGTACCCAAAGAGAAAGGGAAGAGAAAACCTAGGAGTGGTTTATTGTAACATCCAAATGTCCTTGAGTGGACAGAGTACTGAGTAGTTGGGGCAAAAACCAAACTGCCTGCTTCCAGCGCTGAGGCTCAAGAAGGGATGGCTATAAACTCCATCAATTGAGTAATAACCACCCAAAATCTAAATTCACTGGTGGACATAAGGATTCAAGTTACAATTCCGATGTATTACTTGTTGGAAATTTGTGGAGACCCTAATCTGGTCATTTGCAAGCCTCTTACCAGCCAGGGGTGCTGTATCCTGCCTATTAGGGGCCTCTAACCATATTGATGGTAAATTTAACTGATTAACTTTGCAAATTAAATGAAAAAAAAATTTATTGCATATGTTTAAATTCTACCCACTGATTAAGTTATATCCCTTCTTGGGTGCGGAAATCTACACAATTTAGGGATCAACAAGGACTTTAACATTACACATGTTTATTAAAGATAGTGACACCCTCACCTCTGAGCGGCAGTGGCAAGCAGATGTTTTGAATAAAGAATATATTGACATATTCTTGAAAAGGTTCTGACAATCTTAGAATCTTTAAGGTGTGCAGCATAGAGTAATACAGGCGACTCTCCTCTAATTTGTTCTTGACCTTACCAGAAATTCAAGGTCAAAGAAGCACAGGTGAAAAAGTAATTAAACAACTCCTGGTCATCATATTACTTAATCCTTATTAAAGTCCATGGGTCTAGACATTGATGCTTATATAAAAAAGGATGGGGCCATCTAGTGTAATAGATTACTGTGGTTGAATGCCTTTACTAAAAGGACACTTAATCATTACAACACTTTGTTAATTTCCTTTGTCCTCTGTATGATTCTCAAATACTTCTCTAAAATGAACCTTGGTAGTTTTACTGGCATATTGAGCTTGCGCCAGAGGATAAGGAGAAATGAACCCTCATAGCAGGTGAGGGATTATTTCAACCTACGCGAATGCCCCATGGACTATGACGCCCTGGCTACGTTCAGAATTGCGATGGAGGGCCTGCTAGGAAACTTGAAAATGGCATGTGTATTGGTTTACCTTGATCATATGACTATGTTCTCCCATATTTTTGACCAACACCTCGCTCATTTGAAGAAGTGTTTGAACGTCTCTGCTCTGTGTCACTCAGGATAAAATCAACCAAATGCCAGTCTTTCCAAATTGACATGGAAACTCTAAGGCATAAAGATACCAAGGAAGGGATTTATTGCTACCATACAAAGTGGTCACAATTGAATAGATTACTTGCCATCCAGCTTACGTGATATTCAGTTTTTCCTTGGGATGGTTAGCTAATACTGATAATTTATCCCCTACTTTGCTGAGATCACTGTGCCTTTAATGTATATGCTCCACAAGGAGTAACTTTCCAATGAGAAGAAACTCAACAACAAGCTTTTTAAGTCCTACGAAAACTCTCACAACTGCCATTGTCTTGAAACATACCAAGTTTAACAAACCATTTATCCTTTTTACTGAGATTAGTGGTGTGGCTGTTGGGACCATTCTGGAACAACTTGATGAAAATCAAGTTGACTATCCTATAGTGTACTTTAGTAAAACACTAACTTGGGCAGATAGGAACTATAGTTTTACTGAGTGTTTCAGACAATTGAACTTTGCACTAGATGAGAAGAATGTTCCAATGACAAATAGTTTAAGTATTACTAAAAGTTCTTACTTTATAGCTCAATGGAATAGCACCAATCGGAGTATTGATTTTACTTCTAACCCTCAGCTGAATGGATTGGATCTAGTTAATATGGATATGAAGAACCCCTGGCGAAATAGGCGGACTGACTTGGAAGTCTATTCACGCCCTAACCAGAATTTAGTACAACTTCCTAGGCAAAAACAACCCCATTTTTATATACTTGAAGGAGGTTCCAGGAATGAAAATAGTTTATCCACCAATTCTCAACTAGTAAATTAGGTAATCAGTTGGGGTGAAATATATCTAAGATGTTTGAATGATCAAATATCAAACATTACCACATGGATTTATCATACATGCTGTTGATCAATCACCCAAAATCAAATTAAGTCAAGGTGAAGAGACTTTCAAGAGTTCTGATAGGCTACTTTATCATTTACCCAATTTGAGCCAGCCTAACCCAAATTCTCTTGTATCTCACTATTAGCCCTAAAGTAGAGTAAATACTAGGAGGCGATAAATTAAAAATGGATTGTTTTATTCCCGTTTTTCTATTAATAAAATTATTGTTAGCGTAACAGTTTTCTGACTGTATCAAAAGTTTTAGGTGGGCTCAAAGCTGTAAACCTGCGGAGATGCCAAAAAATGTAAAGGTGGACTGAATACAGACTACTTTATTAGATTATAATGTGTCAATACTTATATGGTGCGTAGGGTCACGTGCTTCAAGGATCTTCATGGCCTTATCCACTCAAGAGCTTTCATGGCCTTCCATATTGCCCGCCTGAGTGGCACCCTCTTAGTACTTTGTTGCCCCCATGACCAGAGCAGTGGAGGCTGCACCTCTTGCACTTTAGGAGTTGAAGATGAAATTCCCAAAGCAAACTACATTGACTCCCAAATGCGTACGGATTCCTGTATGAATTTGGATTTGGTGCCATCAAAATAAGGCTCTGTTTGAACAGGCTTAAGAGGTGATGTACTGCAGCTCAATTCAGAAGTAGGGATTTTGATTTTTAATTATCTTAAATCCTGACAACGCCCCCCTCAAGATCCTGTCAAAGGGGGGTATAGGGCTGAAGGAACCGGCCCTGCATTTTATTAACCATGGTCCCCTATTTGACTTTGGCAATGGAGCACTCTGACTACGCCTTATGAATAACCTTATGAGGTTTGGACCAAAGAACGTTGAGCTTATTCTGTTGACCACCAGGTCAATAGGTTTTAGCAGAGAACAAGATCAACTAATTGGAAAGTTTGTAAGGAGGGTCATCCGAGATTAAATCAGGTGTTTCTCATCATGTAGTGGTGACAATGCCTTGTGTGGCTAGAGCTTTAAGCCAGACATTTTTGTCAGCTAAGGCCCTCATAGTTACTTTGGATTTCTCAGGTGTGGAGGTTGTAAGTAATGGCTGAACGCTATATGGTAGCTGAGGAGCATGCCCATACATGGCTTCAAATGGGAACATCTTGATGAATCGGTGGTAGCTTATCCTATAGGCAAGCAAAGCGCTGGGTAGGTAGTGGTTCCAGCGAGCATGATCTGAGGCGGCCATCTTATGTAAAATGGAGATAAGAGTTCTGATAGCACGCTCAACTTCCCCATTAGTTAATGGGTGGTAAGTGGCGGTGAAACTCTGGTTAGTGTTGAATTGCGAGATAAGTTTTTGCACTACTGTGAGGTAAAGTTCAGCCTGTCGTCTGAAATTAAGGATTAAGGTCACTCATGCAGGGTGAAAATGGATCAAACAAGAAAGAGAGCTATGGCTTTGGAGGTGCTAGATGGGACTAAAATTGCTTCAACTCACTTGTTATATGGTTCACGGATAGGAGTATACTTGTGGCCATGCAGCCCAGTGGTAAGTGGGCCTATCACATCGATGCTAATGACATTTAAATGTCCATTGGAGCAACAATTGAACGTTGATACTAAGGATTGGCCCAATCTTGGGATTGACAAGTCATATAAGCATCTAGGACCTGTTGGATAGTTTCCACCATTTGGACCCAATAGCATCGTTTCTTCAGACACTCATGCTTCTTCTTCACTGCGCCATGCCCACAGTTGCATAACCCTCCAGGATAACGCCAGTTCAGGAATAAGGGTGAATGTTATGAGCCACTTATTATTGACTATTTTATATAAAAGCCCATCTCTGACCTGAGTGTCGCTAGTCATCTTCTGGAGCTCATTTTTAATCTTGAAGTTTTATTTTCCCAGTTTACTGGGTGGCCAATTAAAAAATACAATTGTTCTTCCTTAAGGGTCAAGGCAGCCAATATTGGCATTCTAGAGAGACCATTGGCATTCTGATGGATTGCCCTTGCACGATGGACAATGGTAAAGTTATAGCTCTGTAGCCTCAAGGCCCACCTGAATAGTCGGCCATTGAAGTCCTTTAACTATTGGAGCCATCAGAGCGAGGAATAATCAGTGACAATGGTGAAATAGGTACTGTAAAGATAAGAGTGAAAATGCTTGATCGCTAGTAAAACATCCAGATAACTTTCATTCAGTAACGCTTTAGTTCCGCTTGGCTATGCTCAAGGACTTAAATAAGTATGCCACTTGGTGGTTTTTAAAATTTAGGGACTTTTGATGATTGTTAAAGACCGATAGTTCCTCAAAAGTTAACTGCACAGGTTTGATATATGCACAATTCGCGTTGTCTGATAGTAGCTGATAGTTAGATGGTTTTAGTATGAGGACTATTATCTGTAATTGAATAGATAACACTTTATGGTTCAACGCTAGACTTGCACTTCTCCTCAAAATACTCTTGATGTTAACTGTAGGGACTTCTTTAGTTATCCTCCTAACTTGATCCACTCTCAAATCCCTAAGTTTATGGCCTTTTGTCTTGTCACACGGAGTCTAAAGCAATTCCCATCTAGGTTTATCTTAACTTATAAGGATTCTTGATCCTACTCTTTATCCTACAAAAGAGTCCCCAATTAAAGCATACAGCAATAACTTTCTGAAGATGAACAGAACTAATACCACTAATGAATTCTGCCAAAATCTACTCTTTATTAATGTGAATATCAGGGAAATTATAGAGGGAATTTGGCGCCCAACCCTTAGTTGGGGCCTCAGCCATGAAACGGTAGCCGTTGCAGTTGAACTTCCCCTTGACATCTCACCAGAAATAGTCTTCTACATCTGGTCAGGATTCCTTTGTTGGACATCCTTGAGACCTAAAATGGACAGAGTCAGAAAGCGTGTCCCTAACGTTTTTCCATTTGATCCTAGCAAACCAACCATATTTGGTGAGCAACCTACTTAGGTAATGGGAATTTGTTACCCATTATGTCAGGTCACGAACCTGCTGATTGAATCGCTAGTTGCAGATGGCATCACTCACCTTACAACCTGATCATTAGATTCCCAATCAATTGGTGATGTAACATTACAAATTCCAACTGGTACATCTGATAGTATATCACCAATCAGCTATCAGATGCCCCATTTCATTACCAACTCTGCCCGACGAGATCTTAAGCATTACCTGTATTGATCCTCAATGGATCTGAACCTGGAAATTTACCTAATTTCCCCCAAACAATATTAGCCCAAAATCATGGTCAGCCAATATCCAATTCACTCGCCATAGGGAACTATCTCCTAGCAATTAACGGTAATCTAGGAGGCTGTAAAGGTGTGTAAAAATCCCAACACATCCCCCTCTTGCCTATATATCCAGCGAGAATAGGATTGGGACAGGAGAATACCGCCTTGGACACCAAGTCAAATATTTCTTAATTTCCAGTGGAGCACAGTCAATAAGATTTAAATGCTGCTCAGCACAACCTTTGGCATATAGTTCTCTTCCTTTTCAACCTCACTACCGCCTCCTCAGAGCATGGTCACCAAAACCCTTTGTCATGCTGGGCTGATCAATTTACTTGTGACAATGCTAGTCCCAGAAAGCTGGTTTTCCCCAGTCAGTATATATGACCCGTTGTCATATTCAGGATCTTTGTATGGCGTCCTAGATCTCCTGATCTTCCTCATTGTCCTCAACAGGAGGTCGCTGCCATCAATATTCATTTCACGGCACAAATAAGAATGCTTAATTATTTTCATTCTTGTTTTTTCTCATAATATGTTCTTTGCTCATAATATTCTTAATTCTTCTCTGAAGAGCTTATCTTATTAATTTTGAGATGAATTTCTCCAAAATCAGAACTTAATTTATACTGAAGAGAATAAAATTGACTGTAAAAAGTCTGACATCCCCCTCTCATCAAGCTCATATGCCAAATTCAGAATCTCATTTCCAGCAACTGCTTGACAGTATGTCTGATAAAGATGCTTGGCTCCTCCAACTGATGAGTTGATCTGCGCAAAGGAATTTCTTCTATGGTCCCCCTAAGACTCATACTCTGAGTCAAGCGCCTGTAGCTAGTCCTTCCATGGAACTACCAGAAATGATATTAACCTTGACGAAACCAGATTAGCAATCATCCTGAATGTCTCATGTCCAATACTCACTCTGTAGTCAATTCCTGAATTAGATTTTGATACTCTCCTGGGTTTGGCTTCTTTCGCTGATACTCCTATAATCATCGTCAAACCTCCTGAAGAAATGCCCTCAACTATTGATCAATCGTTCCTCACCAGATCTGAGCTGCTTCTGGAGTTCCTTTTCTGACTCTGTCAGTTTTAAAACCAGCTGTTCTTTCAACTAAACTAGCCATTAGAAATTGCAAACATTTTGAGCTCCCCTATGCATAATTGAGGACTGGAGTGACTGAGGATCTGTCCATACCTCTGAACATCTCCAATATCGCAAAAGTCTTATATTGAGACATTGTAACCTATGCCCTTCGTTTTGCCAGCCAGGTTCTTTGAAGTTGGGCCAAGAAGCTTCCAACCTCTCCCAGATTCCATCGCTCATTCTGCTTTTGGATTCAATAAGCTCATAGTCATTGTATTCAGGGGCCTTCTGACCCTTCACAACTATCTTGCTTCTGATACGTCCCATCAGTATCTTCCACTGATGGCTTTGATTGGGGGCATGATTCAGCGACCCACACCTAGTATCCCTTTCTTGATGCCAGCTCATATGTCCAATGTTCTTGACTAAGCCCACTGGCAATTGCTCAAGACCAATCATCCGGCTCTGGTGCCATATTAGGATTAAATAAGGTTATTAGCCAGCTGCCTCTTATTGTTCTGTTGCTTCCCTCCTTGATCTGGGGTATCACGTTTGGCAAGTACTTATATTTCCATCTCTCTTCCCCTCGTTGCATTATCACAGGGATCAGCCTCCACTCAACAAACTTGGCTTTGAGTAGGTATAGCCCTTACTAGCATCTGATCTCACATAGATTTTGACATTTTATTAACCCCTACTGCTATACATCCTCCCTCCCCCAAGAAGCGACATAGGTAATCATCCCCAAATCGAGGATAACCAATAAAAATTATAAAATATCTTTTTTCTGTGTGTTTTTAATGTTTTTTCCCGCTATATTTTTATCAATCTTTTATTATTTTTATTCTTTTTTTATAGGAAGTTGCCTTCACTTGGTTGAGCGGTCCATCTTTTTTATTTATTCCTCAAACTGGTTCCAAGGTATACTTTTACCTACCAGTTCTCTATGGTTCAAAGGACTTTATTAAGATTTATCCATCTATTTTTGTTCAGCGATCCCTTTTTAGGACTTAACCAAATTATCAGGACATAACCATATCAATGGTTCTGCGTTCCTTTGGGAACGCTCTTTTTATTTTTTTCATTATAAAAAGGCTTTAAATATTTAGCATGGACTCAATTCACAATCCTTCCATACAAGAGGTTCTTGATGGAATAGGCATCCATTGCTGTCTTGGCAATAATTTTGAACAGACCTGACTTAATTTCATCTAGCTTGTTTCATCTCACAAAACCATGCATATCACAATAGGCAACATTTTCGCCTACTCGGTATTCTGATAATGCCAGTCTGATCTTATTATCCGTCATTTTTGCCTTAATTCTCTTCTTCAAGGTCATATTGAATGCTTGCAATTGCATCTTGTTCAGTATATCAAACAATTGTATCAGGTACTGCTCAGCACTCATCCCCAATGTTGGTTTAACCACTAAATATAGAATTGGTAGTAATGCGGCCTTCTTTCTATACATTAACTCAAAAAGCGTTTTTCCCATTCCTGTATGGTGACTTATATTATACACAAATGTCACTGAACTGAATACGTTCCTCATGTGGAAGTTCTCCCCATGACCAGCTTCCTTAGCGTTGCAGCCAGCGTTCCATTTAACTGTTCTACCAGTCCGTTTGTCTTTAGCCAATAAGGTAATGACATGACTCCTCAGATCCCCACTATCTTGTTCAATCCTGGGATCATGTGGTACATGTTTTTTCTTCCATTGTCACTCAACAAGACTTGTGGGCATCCATGGGAGTATACAACTTGATCCAGGATATACCTTACAGTACTTGTAGCGTCCACTTTCACCAATGCCTTTGTTTCAATCAATCTAGTCAGATGGTTAATTGCAACTATGAAGTATTTGACCCCTCTATACTCATGGTTAATAGTCCCTCATGTTGATGGACACCATATGCCAGGCAAATCCAAGGCGGACCAGTCAATGTCTGGTCATGTTCTTGTGAGGCTTATGCAATCAGCATTCCATACAGCAAGCCAGATAATCCACTACATCATAGTGGATAGAATCCCAGAGATAGTACTGGTGAATGTGATCAATTGTCTTCCTCAGGACTCCATGCCTGACAACCTTATGCGTGGCTTGAACGATTGCCACTTGTTCAACAGCCTGGGAATAGTAATTGTTTTTGTCGATTGTCTTGAAAACTTGTCCATCCCTGGTCTCAGTGTTTTCCATCACTTCCAAAGTGCACTTTGGATTTCTTGGGGCTTGTTCCCTATTTCTTCTTTGACCATTATCTGGAATAGCTCATCCGCTTGCTGGTTTACCACTTGGACCATTGGTAACCTTGATAAGCCATCTACATTCTGATGAGAAGCTCCCACTTGGTGACTATCTCATAATTGTAAGCCTGTAGCTTTAATGTCCATCGGGCCAATTATCATTCTGGTTTTCTTAAATCATGAAGCCAATGAAGCGAGGAGTGGTATATCACCACTTAAAAATGTGCTCTATGAATATACACCCAAAACTTGTAACAGACGGAAAATCCCAGTTTCTGACTGGTTATTGAATGTTTCTTTGCACTGACAAGAACCAAAGCAGCCCAAATAGTTATGGAGAGGTTTGGTGACTGACATTGCCAAAAATTGCCTTCTCCTAGTTGGTTAAGCATAGTCATCCTGATTGGTCTGACCCAACCACATGAAAGCTCCTCAAAAATGAACACCTAAAAAAGAAAACAGGTAAGCGAGGTATGCTAACCCCATAACAACCTTTATTTTTATTCTGGAGATGAAAAAGGGCCCTCCAACCAGAGCTCTTCTGAGGGAGCAACTGACAATGCTCCCTAGAAAGGGAATGCTAGGGGTAAAATTCCAAAGTGAACTTTGGAATTGGCAGGTGCACCTTATAAAGGCCGCCCTTTGGGGGCCTCACCCAAGTCATTGATTAAGCTTGTAAAAGCATAATTTACAACTCAGGTGAGGCACAACCCAGCGCCTAAAACGACTGAGCCAAAAGCAGCTCTAAAGCGATTTGACTCAAATTTTGGAAATCTGAATCTGAGTCAAAACTAACAATCAAGATGAACTCGATTGTTACAAAACTGTTTACATGCATAATTTCCACAAGACATTCACGCTTTGTAACAGTGTAATTCCTTTCAGGTGCTGATAGTGTCCAGTTCACATAAGCTACCGGATGCTCATTCCAAGCTCATCTACTTGTCTCAGTATGGCACCAATCACAATTAACAAAGTATTGGCTTGGACTATAAATTATTGATTGAAATTTAGATATTTTAATTACCAGAGATCCTAACAGATACCATCGTAACTCATCAAAAGAACTCTGGGCCTCTTCATTACAAAAAATTCTTTCTTTGCATCCCTCAGCAAATTAAAGAGAGAGTTTTGGTGATTCTCATGAAATCCTATATGAATCTTTGGTAGTATTTGACCATTCTAAGGAACACTTGGATATCTCAGACACTTCTTATGAATGGCTATTTTCTCTTTGACCTCAATTTTCTGCTTTTGCATCTGCAGTCCACTAGAGTTGATAGAGAATCCTGAATATTCCAACTATTTTATTAAGAAGTGACACTTCCTCAGCTTAATCTTAAGGTTAGCTGCGTACAGTCTCTTGAGTACTTTTTACAAGTAGTGTAAATGGTCAGTAAACGTCCTACTGAATACATTGATATCGTCCAATTACACCAGGATGCACAACAACTTAAAGTCGCTCAGTATAGCGTCCATGGCCCTCTGGAACGTGCAGGCGCATTGCATAGACCCTGGGGCATCCTCGTCAGTTGATACAGCCCCTGCGCAGTAATAATCGAATATATCTCCTGGTCTTCCGTTGGCAAATCAATTTGCCAATATCCTAATATCAGATCCATTGCAGAGCTTTCTTTGCTTCTTTCAACAAATTTTATGCATCATCAATTAGTGGGAGTGGATACAAATCCTACTTTAATATTTTATTTAGCTTCCAATAATCAATCACCATCTGATTAGAGTTTTCCTTCTTCTTCATGATCAGGATAGGGCTCACTCAGGGACTCAATAATGTAACTAGAAGCCCATGCTTCACTTGTTTGCTGATCTCTTCTTCCATAACCACTTCAGCTGCCCTTGACCATCAAATTTATCTCATTCTTATTGGTAAAATTTTCCATGATGTCAACTTTGTGGATGACTACCTCGCACATCCCAAATCATGGTCATTCTGAGCAAATACTTCCTAATACTTGTCAAATAATTTGAGCACCACTTCCTGATGTCTGTCCGTCAGATCAACAAGTTGCTCTTTATTGACCAATAGATTGATGCTTTTGGTCACCCTGCCAGAAATCCCATCTCATCTTAGGTCCTAAAATCATATAATTTCCTCAATTCTGCCATCAGGATCAGATGATCAAACATGATGATCTGATTCTTCTCAACCTTCATCAGTTTTTCACTCAAATTTTCCAGGGCAACTTGAATTTATCCATGTCCTGGCATAACTATTCCAGAGGCCACATAAGGCTCTACTCTGGACTTCTTCCATGGGCTATCAACTTCTTTACACAACAGCTCAGGTAACTCCAATGACAACCCCATGTTGACTATTATCTGTGATCCCAGTGATATGGTTCTCGCACTCTTGATCCTCAGCGGAATTCACCAATTTTCAAGGATTTCTGTCAGCATTTCTCTTCATTTTAGCCCAACCAATTGGTAACAAATTTGAGACAATAGCATCATTGTAGATCAGATTGATAAAATTATTCCTCTTGGTCAGTGGAGTTTTCCCATCTCTCTGATAAACTAGTGGTAACGTCTGACCCAATATGGTCAACATATTATCTTTAAAGTCACCTTTAACTCCATACTTTTGTAGAAACTCTGTCCCAATCAGAATATCGTAGTTTTGGTTGGCAAAACTAATGCTGGGGCATATAATACTAAAGCTACAAATCAGAGTGGTAAAGCACTATACGCTCCACAGGAAATGGTTGTATTTGGACTGGTTGTTCCATATTCTTTCTTGTGCTCCAGATCAGGCGAGATTCTCATCTACTTACCAGCTTGGTCAAGACAATATTTAGAGGCGCTCCACTGTTAATTATTTCCCGCACCCATACTCAATTAACCAGTATATCAATATATGTACATTAAAGTATTGTAAAAATGTACCTACTGAGTGTATAGTGGCATTATTTGCCAAATTGAGGGTGTGAATAATTTGCGCTGATGAATCAGGAAATGATTCCTTAATTGCGCTAGGGGATAGACAGGTTTGCCTCATCTAATTTGACCTCATTCAATTCTTCCTGAATTCTCCATGGCTCAAATCTTGTCTGCTAGTTGTTGCATACGGGCAAGCAAACTCCTTGATTATTTTTTTTGGATGATCCCCTTTGCTCTGGATCTGGTTACTGTGTTGACATCCAAATTTACCATTTGATTAAGTTGGTCCTGCGAATCATTATTGACATACAGATCACTAATGTCAAATTTCTCATGCAAGATTAGGGGACGAGCTTATTTGCAGCTCTATACTGATCCCTTTCTAGGTTGCAGGCCCTTTTCCTAACTCCTTTGTGGGTTTGGCCTTTTTTGCCTTGACCACATTAGTCTGTTCCTTTGGCTTCTTGTATTGAACAGAAAAGTGTCCTTTGCCTCCGCACTGAAAACAGCATTATATTTATTATTAGTCTTCTTGAACATCTCAGGCTTATTTCCTGGCATGGTTTGATTATTGGACTCCTTAGCGCTCTCAGTCCCCTTCATAGGATTCGAATTTTGCACTAGACTGGTTTGAATCTTCTATTAGGGCATTGAATGTAACTCCAAATATCTTCAAATGATCCACTATTTGTGGGGCGGTAATCTCATTTGCAAACACAAAAGACATCATTTGATCTAGATTGTGATAGGGCCAAAGAGCCACTTGCAATGCAATTTGTGCATCAAAATCATCTAGTAAATACGCTCTGACCAAAATCTGTGATCCTTGGTAGAATTAATGGGCAAAACTCACTAAGAACTCGTCCTTCTGGCATTGGATTTTCATAAATTAATGTTTTCACTTTCAAATATGTGTAAGACTTCCAAATTCTACATTATGGCCGCTTTGGCCTCCGAGTATGCCCAGCTGTCCCCCTCTAGATGAGGTGACACTAAGTTCTGACAGTTGGTGTCCAAACAGTTCATCACCATCAAAGATTTTTGACAATCACTATACCTGAACATTGTAATGTTGAACGTGAAGAACGCAGGGGCGTTATCCTGATAGAGATGTGGGTAATTTTGACATAGCTCTATATTCTTCCAAAGGTTCTCTAGCCACCACTCTTAGTTTGGCTACTCGACTGACTTGAGGAGTGATTTTTGGGAGTCATCTCCAAAATGGCTGCAAATGCGGTCAGCATATTTTGTAGAATAGTTGACTTCCCAACTAGAGTTCTTGGGGTCCTTTCTTCAGCGTCAGTTGCCAAATAGGGCTCATATTCACATTTATTAGTCTTCAACTCTTCAATTTTCTCCATTAAATGCTCTATGTCTGCACTGAATGAATGCAATCAAACGCGATCCACTTTTCATTCAATTTTAAGAATAAAACTTCTTGAACTAAATCTCTTTTCTTTTTCTTTAATGACGTTACTTTCCCTAAAGCTCATTGCCAAAAATAGAGACATCTTTGGCTCCTTCCTCAATCTTGGTAACTCTCTCCTCCAAGGCAGCACATTCTTAATGATGGGCAGAATTCAAGGCGTTCTTATTGATGGTTGCAAACTATGTCCAAAGTTTTCTCAACTCATATTTGTATGACATCCTGTACTGGTTTACCCTACTCAACTACCTCCAGTAGTGAGCACCAATTCTTAAAATTTGGGGACTTTTTGATGATTGTTAAAGACCAATAGTTTCTCAAAAGTTAACTGTACAGGTTCAAAATTTGCACGTTTTGCATTGTCTGATATTAGTTGATAGTTGATTGATAATAGTAAGGAGACTTTTATCTGTAATTAAATAAATAACCCGTTATGGTTCAATGTTAGACCAGTACTTCTCAAAATACTCTTGATGTCAACTGTAGGGACTTCTTTCGCTATCCGCCTAACTTGATCCACTCTCAAATCCTTAAGTTTACAACCTTTTGTCTTGTCACACGGAGTTTACAGAAATTCCCATCAAAGTTTATCTTTACTTCCAAGGATCCTCGATCTTTACTCTTTATCCTACAAAAGATTCCCCAAAAAAAACCTACAGCAATAATTTTCTGAAGATGAATAGAACCAATACCACTAATGATTTCTGCCATCATCTACTCTTTATTAATGCGAATATCAGGGGAACTTTTTAGAGGTAATTTGGCGCCCAACCCCTCTGTTGGTGCCTCAGCCATGAAACATTAGCCATTACCGTTGAACTTCCCTCTGAAGTCGCACCAGCAATGGTCTTCTCCATCTGGTTAGTATTCCTTTGTCAAACATCTTTGAGACAAAATGGACAGAGTCAGAAATCGTTTCACTTTTTTCCCACTCAATCCTAGAAACTAACCATATTAGGTGAGCGACCTACTTAGGTAATGGGACTTGTTACCCATTATGACAGGTCGCAAACTAACTGATCAATTTGCTAGTTGCAGGCAGCATAACTCGCCTCACAACTTGCTCATTAAATACCAAATTGGTCGGTGATGAAACTCAACTGATCCCAATTGGTACACCTGATAGTTGTTGATCAACTATCAGATGCCCCCATTTTTTGGCAACTCTGCCTTATGAGATCTTAAGAATCCACTGGATTGATCCTCATTGGATCTTAACCTGGTGAATTGCCTAAAATCTTCCAAAATTATTAGCCCAAAATCATTGTCAACCAATATCCAACTCACTCGCCATAGGGAATTATCCCCTAGCAATACATGGAGATCTAGGAGGCTGGAAAGGTGGGCAAAAATCCCAACAGTGGTCACCTGGTTTTGTCATGCCAGGCTAGGATGGCCCAAATGGCAACATCACTGGCATATGTAAATAACAGGAATGTTTGATCAGATTGTGGATGGACTAAAATGGGTTTGGAGCAAAGAGTGGTCCACAATGCATTAAAGGCCTGTTTCTTGTTCAGGCCGCCACTCAAAAGGCACATTCTTCTGCAGAAGGTAGAACAGAGGTTCAGCTGGATCAGAAAACGAGGAATAAACTGATAATATTAACCCACCGTGCCAAGGAATACCTGGATATCTTTAGGACTCTGGGGGCGTGACATCTTCTTAATTGCATTTGCTTTGTTTGGTATAGGCTGGATGCCCTCTTTCATCACCTTATATATCAGAATAACCATTTCAGGCTGGAAGAAAGAGAACTTTGAAGGTTTCAGTTTTATCAAAGCCTTCCTAAGCAAATTAAAAAACTTCCCAAAGGTACTACACATGGCGTTGAAATTTTGTAAGAAGACAGTGATGTCATTCAGGTACAGGAACAAATTATAACTTCAGGTCACCAAGGATCCCATCTATGGCACATTGGGAAGTGGCGGGCGCTTTAAAAAGCCCTTGATGAATCCTTGTAGGTTCAAAAGCCCTTCATTAGCAATAAGCGCACACTTGGCTCGTTCTTTGAGGCAAGCTCTACCCTCCAATACCCGCTTGGTAGGTTTATTGCAGAAAAAGTATCATGACCAGAGAGCTACCAGAGAGAGTCAACAATCTGGGGCAGAGGGTAGCTGTTCTTCTTAATAATGGAATTGAGCCGGCAATAATCATCAACACCAGATGACTGCCATCCTTCTTCTGGAACAGTAGGAGAGTAGGGCCTGTGGACTACTTAACGGCACCACTAGCCCAGCTTTTAGAAGTTGTTTGAGTTCTACCGCCACCTGTGCATCATCAACTTTACTCTTTTGGTAAGTTTGTGACCAGAAAGGGCATTCCCAGTTTCTACATGATGTAGCACCCCACTCATTTTGCCAAAGTCATAAGTAGAGACTTGGAAAATTTCATAATACTCCTACAATAAGTCCTGAACTTCTCATTATTGTTCCTCAGTGAGTTCCTTTCCAATGTTGGTGTTGACCAGAGCCACTGAAGGGGACATCTCTAACCCAAAATCCCTTAGGTTCCCAAATTTACAGATATAATCAAAAGCTTCCACCAGTAAAAGGAAGACATAAGTGGCGGGACTAGTTTAGGCCTACAACCCCAGGCTTGTCATTAAGATTAGCCAACAACACTGATATAGATCCAGCATAGGTGGGATCAAGAATCCCCAGGCAAGTCAGGACCTCATTGGCTGATGGGTTATCTTGGCCTTGAATTTCCAGAAAATATCTGGAGGGAATATTGACATGAATCCGGGTATTAATAATAACTTGGGACTTTGGAGGTGTACAGGTCGTCCTGGTAGGTAGACAGTCATGTCTTCACAACCATCAACAGCAGGTGGTGACAACCAGACTTTAAAGCCTCTGATATGATAACAAGCTGATTGATTCAGCTCTTACTCTAAAACAGGCAAGCTCAGGCCTTGACCTCCATTTTAGAGTTAATGGAGGTTTAAAAACTAATGGAACCCGGTGTCCCAATAAGGATAAGAACCCCTCATCATAGTGTGCCATTGCTGAGTAGTCTTGGAGGAATTGATCCCATGAAGAATTTCATAACATGAGATGTATTGCTCTGGAAGGTATGGTTACTGAAAGCTTCCCAATATAATTGGTAGAGAAAAAGGCCCATATGACTAATGTACATTGCGGTCTTGCAGTGCCATACTCCATATAGTGTGGCAAGTCTGGGGTGATCTTAGTACATTTCATTAATTTGGATGAAATAACATTCACAGGGGAGCCGCTATCAACTATGGCAAGAACTGGAATTATTTGGACTCAAACACAATGCAGGCGACCAAGCTTCCAAACTGTGGAGGTATTGTGAGAAAAAGGGTAATTCATTGGAAGAATAATAAGCAGTATCAATTTCTTTATTATTGATAGGTACTTAAACCTCTTTCTTTGGATTTGTCAGCCCTAGGTTTTTTAGAGTTTAATGAGGATCCTTGAGGCTTAATATGTATGTCAGCATGAAGCGCCTCGTCCTTAATACTGACGGCCCTTTTCCCACTTCCTCTACAAGCCACTTCCAGCATGTCTTGATGCTGTGTCAGAAACCATTGCAATAGGTGCAATAGGGTTGAATACTCTTCTGGTTCTCGATGACATAGACCTGAGGGCGATTATAGGGAGCTGAAGAGGTGGTATTGGGATGCATAATTTTTTCAGGAATCTCGTTAAGCACTTCCTTATTTTCCCAAATACATGTAAACCTGTTCTTTTGAACAATCATATGCACTTGGGCCTCAAAATAAGATTTTAAAGCGGAGATTACAGCATTCATGGAATTTTCCAAGGTGATACAATTTGTAGTAACCAAGGGTAGCTCTTGTTTATAAAAGTGTCTGACAAATTCCAGAAAACTATCCCCTTTGTTCAGTCGGATACCTATTAAGGCCTGTTTCTGGCTGACCAAAATCTGATTATTGACGAACTTCTGAATTAGAGCCTTTTAAATCTGCTCCCAGGTGCTGCATTCTTTCAGGTGGGGAGTCATTATTTCCCGTGCTGTGCTGTTAATACAGGACTGGATGTGTTTCACCTTCTGCCAGTTAGTGGCTTCCTCCATGGAACCCTCATAAGCATACAAGAAGGGTGCAATACTTTCCTGACTGGGGGTGAACCTTCCCTTGAAATTAGGCTAAAAATTAATTATGAGAGGAGTTGAGAGGGTATTAACACCCAGGATTGGTGCAAGCTCTGAAGCCTCAGTTTCTGCATAGTCACGAGTGGCCTGTTGATCCAATCATCATCTCAAATTCTCAAGGTCATCTTGGATATTATCCCTGTTCTGGTTGAGAAAAGAGATGGAAGCATTTTGTGCGATCTGCTCTTTTAGTGCTTGAATATCAGCTTGTTGTAGAAAGAGCTGACTGTCAAGGCTATTAAAGTTGGTTTCAAACCCACAGCAGGTTTATTCAAGATGGTGAGGCGACTATTAGTAAGTCAGGTGAAGGCAGTGAGATTATAAATCTCATTTGAAAGATCCCCAACTGAAATGCGCAGGTCAAAGGGGACTCTATCAACTTAGAGTTTACATCCTTGACTACATTTCAGATATAATCTTGTAGGGCGGCCAGCGCTGACAAGACATCCTTTTTTCAAAGTTCATTAGGGTCACCCAATGTAGGTACTGAGGGTCCAGGGGGCCCTTGAGGCCCACGAGGAACCTCAGGCCCTGTGGGCCCTTTGCGCCCTTCAGGACCCTCAGGACCTTCGTTCCCAGGAGTAAGGGCACATGACGTCAGTTCCTGATAGTGATTTTGGAGAGTACGTACCTGGTTTTCAACCTGATGAAGGCGTTGGCCCCAAACAGCCTGAAATAAGTTGAATGTTTTGGCAAAGCTGATCCTTTATGTAGCCAGAGATTCCATCAACCAACACTGCAATTTGGGTTCAGTACTCGTTAATTAAAAGTCAGTTATCAATAGTGGCCTATTGGCTGTCATGATCAAAGGAGGAGGCCGCGTTGTAAAATTCAACAACATGTGAATGTAGAGCCTAGGTAAGCTCTAGTTGTCAGATAAACCTCTTGATTATGAACACAACAGCTTCAGGAGGTGATAAATGGTGGATGAACAAAGTTATAAAGATAACTTTCTTTCTCAAAAATCAGAAACCAGCTATTAGTTTGGCTGAGATGTAGTAGTCCTTCATAGTAGATGGTATTAATGATGTGAGGGACCAGCTTGAGCGTCCCCCACCAAGTTGATCCATTGATTATCTGTTAAATAGTTTCACCAAGAATTTCGTACTAGAATTGGTATTAATTACTGTCAACTGAAGGCAGGTTGAACGAAACGTAGCTTAAAACTCCAGGGTCTCAGGTTGTGTAGTTGCTATTTCATATCTTTAAGTACTGATCCATCAAGCGACGCCTCTTGGTTGTTCAGCAGGTTGGCTTTCTTGACCGCTGGTATTCCTTCATGATTCATGATAGATTTTTTCACTTTAGACAGCTCAGTTCTCCTGTAGTGAGCACCACGTTTTGTCAGCTTAACAGTTCTCTAGACTGTTGATGAGTTTAAAGGTGGGCTAAAAGCTGTAATTCTGCGGAGAGATAAAAAATCCTAGAGATGGACTGAATACAGCTTACTTTTTTTAATTAAGATGTGTTGATACTTATAGGGTGCGTAGGGACATGGTTTTCGAGGATCTTTTTGGTCCCATCCACTCATAATCTTTCATGGACTTTTAGATTGACCTCCTGGGTGACACCTTCATTGTATTTCGTCGCCCCATGACTGGACGGTGGAGGCCGCGCCTCTTGAGATTCAGGAAGCGAGGATGATATTTCTGAAGTTGCATCCATCAATTCTTGAACCCATGCAGATTCAAAATTAAATTTGGGTTTGGTGCCATCAAGATAAGGCTCTGCTTGAGTGGGCATGAGAGTCAATTCACCGATGCTCAATTTGAAAGTAGATTATTTAAAATAACTTTTCATCTCAAATACCTACAATTATCATATCTAAATACATTATTTGTGGTTTAATTTCCCCAAAAATCTTTAGCAGTCGTGAGCTTTAATACTTAGCATCTGCTATATTGTTGAAAACCTTTGCAAAAAGTGCCAGCTATCACAAAAGTTCCAGTATTCCAACTTTGTGTGAATTCCTAGCTGTCTTGCTTGCCATTTTGCATTTCTTCCTTTTTTTTATATGGGAAAAATTACTAAAGTGGTTACAGACTATGCCTCTCTATGGTGGCTACAACAAATGAAGGATCTGGAAGAAAACTTGGCACGCTGGGAACTCAAACTCCAAAGTTATGACTTTTCCATCATCAATCACGCCAGAATGATACACCAAAATGCTGATGGACTGTCATGACTAACCATGTTAACTCTCTATGCCTCTAAAGAAGATTGAATTTATAAATTTATTGGGAAACCAGAGATATGTATCCAATAAGTTCCTGATTTTCAAAAACTAATGGAAAGATGGCTTAGCAGACCCATATTGAGGACAGATTATTATATAAACATTTTGGAATCACTTGGTTGCCTTATGTCCACCCATCAGTTGGAATGGAGACCACTCTGGTTTGCCACTCGACTGTAGGCCATTGTATTATAAGGAAACCCTGTCAGTGACTGCTAGAGCAATGCTACTTAAGAGTTATGATTGAGTCAATCCAAGACATCATTTTATTCATGTCTTATCTGTGCTAGCCGAAATCTCCCAATCTAATGCATCAATTCTAGGTCATGGGTCATATTGCACCATTTGCTATTGTCAGCATGGACGTTGTTGGTCCAAAAACTATGGCAATGTACATCCCCCATTATATCATACTATTAGTTGATAACTTCACAAAATGGGTTGAGGCCATATCAGTTACATGGCCCACTTCTAAAGCAACTGCCTTATTTTTACTTAAACAGGTCTTTACCAATAATGGTATCCTGAATGTACTGTTGCCCAATAATGGCACCAACTTTGTATCTCAGATAATTACAGACCTTAATTTGTTAATAAGTACTTATCCCTCCTTTATTGCCTCATATTATACCACTACCAACTGAGCAGTGGAATGAGAAAATGGAACTCAAGTTGCCATCCTCCAAAAGATGGCACATTCTGACCCAATTCATTGTAATAAATACCTTCCGCCGTCTCTACTGGCATACTGCTTGAGCCACCATTAGTTATTCAGATGTCATTCTTTCAAGCTCTATATGTCCATGAGCCAATCTTACCCTTGAGTGTTTAACTCATATTGGAAACCTACACGCCAAAAACACCCAAGCTCGCAATTCAAAGGTTGGATGATTGATTTTTATAAGCTTTAGCTTTCAAACCTATGGGAACTATCATTATTAAGAGAAGATCAAAGCAAATCCTAGAAACTAGTTTTGCTTGAGTACCAACTAGGGTATCTGATCTTGTTATACAACCACCGGCAATGAAGTCAGGTTCATAAACTTGAAAAATTATGGTCATGACCATATTGAGAGATTTATCATCAAGTACCAGAGTATTCAATCTCCTCCATCAAATCAAACTATATTGTAAATTGAGTCCATGCTTGATTTATTTGAAGTTAATTTCCTCCTTAGAAAGATCTTGAGGGGAGCATTGTCAGCTATAGAGGGATTTGTTTGTGCTCTGATAAAGTTTAAACACCAGATAGTTTTGCAATCTATTCAAGAGAGTTCCACTGCAGTGTAAACTGCCAAGATTGCAATAGACGGAAAAATTCAAGATAAGCACCTAAAATCCTGAATTCTTTTGAATCCAATGATTCCTTGGATAAAGATTTGCCATTTAGAGATCATCTAATTTGCCAAATTGATTGGGAAAATTGTTTCTGCTGGAGTCCTCCCCATTCCGCTGCATAATTCCAAAAATTATCATACCCCACTAAATCTCAGAATCTGACCAAATTTATAAACCTTAAAAATCTTAAATAATATATTCTTGTTTGTATCTACAAGCTTACTTAGATTTCAATAGACATCTACCTGTTCAAAGTAACAGATTTGCCTTTACAACGACCATTCCATCAAGAGAGTGCCCTAGAGACCTCAAAGTCTACTAGGAGATTCCGCTGGAGCTATAATGAGAAAATAATTGTGTAGCTATAAATGATATGTTCCCCAAATTATAATAAAGAACTCAATAACAAGTCTGCAAAATATTAAGCAAATACATTTGATAATATCAGATGGTAGTTTTAGAGATAGGTTGCTGCTTCAATAAATTTTAAATTTTATTTGGAGAAGGCCAACCATGAAATGAACACTTTCAATAACTTCAACTAAAAAATATTGAGAAAGTATGAAGGGGGCACAACAGAGGATTGTAGTTACCTCATGTTGCCAGCGGAACTTCCAGTGGAAGGAAGAAGGGGATTGACATGGGAGGCTGGGCCAAAACTGAACATAAATGAATGAAAGGATCCAACAAGAGGAACCAGAAGGGGAACCAGGATGACACTGACCGGCCTTGGCGGGATGGCAGGTGGCCAAACAGCCAATCTTGAAAGTGATCCATAAGGTGGGAATGGAAGCGATGCACAGCTTCACGTAGGGTTGGGGTAGTGCCAGAGAGTGCGTCAAGGACAGCAGTATTTATTGTCCATAGTGCTATTGTAACAATTAAGGCGAGAAGCAATGAGTTAATAGGGGAGGACATGGAAAAGGTGAAGAGGTTCTTGGTCAGGCTGAAAGCCTACTCACTACCCTGGAAAAAGAGGCGCATAACATCTCACCAAATTGCGTGTGTTGGCAGGAAAAATCCAAAAAATGGACTAATGATCCGTATTAACCACATACAACGCATGAAGTTTGAGAGGTATTGGACCGCTCAGCCATGAAGTACACTTTTCTCAGTAATCTCCACACATGGGCGCATATTTGGGGTTGTAAAAGAGGATGGTGTGTGTACGACCAATTGTCCTTCTGGGTCTCCAAAGAGTACAGGATGTTGAGCTTGTCAAGGTAGTCCACAAGTGCAATGAGGTGGGGATGTAGGGGTACTAGGTTGTTTAAAACGACTCGCCCATGGACTTCTTGTTTTAAACAGGGAGTAGGGCGACCCCTCAGGGAGGTGTTTCCACTGAAGCTGATTCTCCACTAAGCGCTCTGCATGGTGAGCAGAATTCATTTGAAGTGAGGTGACGTCACATGCAGGCCTGAGGCAGAGGGATGCAAGGAAAGATAGTTTAGCAGAGAATGGGGGTGGGTAGGATTGCTGAGGCCCAGGACGAGGTAAAAATTGGAGTGGGCCACATGTGAACAGTGTTGGTATGTGAGTGTGGGGTTAGTAGCTGCAGCGATACAGGTGCCAAGTATTTTGGCGACATGGGCCTCAAAGTTGAGCAGGCTCATACCACTATGGGAGGGCCAAACATGACATCCAGGCGCACTAGGGGCGGCCTAACCAAAGCCACCCTTGTAGAAGGGCGTATAAAGAGTTGAAGAAAGAGGGGGAAAGGCGATAACGTGGGCCACAAACCAGACTTTGGACAGAAGCATAGAGTTGGTAAGCGCAATCCAGCCTGGGAGGGTAGTCTGGTGGGCTCTGAGGGGACTGATGCGTTTTGTGATATTGTCTAGAATATGGTGCTCCATCACTGATGAGGTGTAACCACCCACCTCCAGCCACACACCCAAATGGTGTATTAGACCAGCAGTGGGTCTTGGCATGAAAGGGAGAACAAAAAGGCGGTTTGGGGTGGGCGGGTAAAGCGAACCTGTGTGCTAGCTGCTGAAGCAGTTATGTAACGGGGTGCTGGTGACCAGTGGGCTTGGTACTGGCCAAGGATAAAGATTTAAGTTTTGGAGGTGTTAAGTGCGGCGTTACTTACCTGAAGTAATTTTGGATAGTAGCCTCAAAAGCGCAATCATCTTGGTTGTTAAAAGCCCCAATCACACAATTATCATCAAATACTAGCATCTTAACTGGTACTTGACCTTGCACATGGACACCAGTAAGGTGGGCATTTGCATTGCATATGATTAGGTCAAGGCTGAAGTTGTACAATAGTGAGCAAAAAGGATCTCTCTTGGAAGAGACCCCTTTGAGGGTGAATCACATCAGTGAGGAAGCCAGGCCCGCGCACTGCCATTGTGGCCAATTCCATGAGCAGCACCACCCAAATAATGAACTGATGGGGGAGGTGGAACTTGTAAAGCAGGCTTTGAGGTAATCCCAGTTGACCCTATCATAAGTCTTCTGTTGGTCTAAGAAAACAAGTGCACCAGTAGACGTGGATTGACAGACGTTGGCTACAGTGTGGATGTTGTTCCATGTAGACTTCTTGAGAATGAAACCAAATTGCTCAGAGGAAATAATATCAGAGGCAACTTAACCTAGACGATTGGCCATATTTTAGTAAATAATTTAGTATCTGTGTTAGTAAGTGAAATGGGGCGCCAGTTGGCCAAGTCCAGCTTATTCCCTTTCTTATACAGCATTATTGTGTACGCCTCCTGGCCCCCAGGAAGGAGGTGCATTTCTAACAAACACTGGTCCATTAAGGCAAGCAGCAAAGAGGAGAAATATTTAAAATCTCTTATAGAAATCATATGGAAACCCATCTGGACCTGGGCATTTCCTATATGGTGCACCACGAATGGCAGACCAGAGTTTGTCCCAAGTAATCAAATTCATCAACTCCAGAAAATGGTAAATGGTGCGGATATGTGCACTTTTGAGAAAATTGTCCACTTGAGCTAGCGGAACTTGATTGAATCAATATAATTTGGTGTAATAGTTGTGAATTATGATTGTCACTTTGGCTGGAGTTTCTTCGATGGAGTGGTCTAGCCGCCTCACCTGTGTGCAGGCCAAGCTCTGTCACAGTGCAAAGTCTTCTTAGAAAAAATTAGCGGAGTATGTGTCGCCTACCATGATATTTTTCGTCTTGAACTGAACACAAATGCAACATTTGTGTTGTCTTACCAGTGCATTGAGATGAGAAGACAATTCTTCCCACTTATAACCCCGAGCCAGTGTAGCCTGCAGCAGGGACATTAGACTCCAGGTGGTCCACTTCTGCAAGCATGCACTTAATGACTGCAATGCAGCCCAATAGCGACATAATGTGAGGTGGTGTGCCTGATGGATGGTGTTCACTTTAAAGGTTGCACAGGTAACAAGTGGTCTGCACAGAACGGTGTGGTGAACTTATGACAAAGTTTAAGTGTTTATCCATGAGGAAAACCTGGGTGTGTGATGGTTAAGGCGCTGCCTGACTGCCACATAGCCCTGACCCCCCCCCAAGGCGGGGATCGCTGCTAGTAGTATTGTAAACAATATAAATAAAAGTGTAGGGCTCGAGGGCAATGACCCTTGAAAATGGTATTCTGTCAAATCAGATGCCATAAAATTGATGAAACCTCAGGGCAAAGGTGGCAAAGGTCGACATAAATGGTGACTGGGCCAATCAGAGGCCACCAACCCAAATTCTGAGGACCTAAGTGTAGAGATTGGCAACGGCAAAGAGCAGCTCAGCAAACCAGGGGCTGCCAAGCCAAATTATGCCAAAAATGGAAACGGCAATAATCATGGCATTTGGAAGCTCAGTGAATCAGGAGCTTTTAAGCTGTTTAACACCAACAGAGGAAATGACGGCATCAGGAAGCCCAGAGAATCAGGGGCTGCCAGGCCAAATTATCCCAAAAATGGGAATTTTGGCAATAAGGTCGACATGAGCTCTGATTCATACCTGACAAACAAAATAAATGCAGAAAATTTTCTGTAATGCCACAGGTACTCAATGAATGGTCTATAACGGGCCTAGATGGGAATATTGGAGGCTGAGATTCTCAAAATAGGCCCATGAATAGCCCGTCACCTGCGGACTCCATGGGGGTCCAAATGTCCCCATATTCCCCATTCCATAATATAAAAACAACCAAGCGAAGGTGTTTTAGACAACTTCATCTTCTGATATATAAAAATAAAAAACCTCAAAATTGAAAATAAAATTTTGAAATTTTAAAATCATTTATTGAGATTTTGACAAAAACCAGGGATTTTGAGCGAAGAAGATGGATCAATCCTCGGATTTTGACAGAGCAGTCATCTCTCTGTACGCTCTCTCTGGGAAACAGACTGTCCTCCTCAGCGTGAGCATCATCCTCACCATGTTCCAGGGATACCTGAACCGCTCATCAAGCCAAAAAAACGAGGGACTTAACCACTGCAGCCCTCTCATGTTTGTGGGCCCTCACATGGGCCCTCTTGCCCAAATGCTTTGTGGCAATGTGGAGAGACCCCATTCGTCACAGGGTGACATGATCTCAGCTAGACAAAGTTTGCACCACTTTGGCACCTGTGCCACTGGGTTCGCCAAAGAGAAGGATATCAATACCAACCTGTGGTTAAAAAAACCAATTTTTGTCATTGTAAAGTGTGCAACCTGAGACTGAAAGTGCAATAGGGAAGAATAAGATAAATGTGGGACATAGACCTTGGCTGACCAATGTGCACATGGGGACGTGACATGTTGGGGAGCAGCGGTGCATGCTTGGTAGGGTATCAAAAACTTCCCCAAAGTGGCTTTTATACACATAGTTTGCCATAATTTGTGTGGGGGGTAGACGTTGAAGGCCTGCAGTTGGTGGCTGGGTTGGCCCAGCAGTTCAGGTCGCCCACCACAAATGGATCAGGAGGAAGTGGAAGGGAAGTAAAGGCCGAGAGGAATTCATGGCAAGACCGCGCAAAGGTTGGGGCATAAATATTAACAATAGCGTGCACTTCATTGTCCCATGAAAAGGAAAAAAACAAGCACACGCCCACTGAGATACAAATTTTTGGAAATAAATTTAAAAACTATGGGTTGCACATATAATTACCCCACAGTGCGGTGACCAATAGGAAAGCAAGGGGAGGAGCATGGTTGCCCATGTTTCCTTGACACCGCGTATACAGTGGGTTTCCAGAATGGCCAGGATGTCCAAAAGTAAATTATTCTTTAAAAAAATCTTTTTCTAGCCCGGGATGGCGAGGCCTTGAGTCCAGTGATGTTCAACGTACCTATTTTGAAGGTTTTCCCCCCCCCATTGCACCTTATGTACAATGGGAAGGGACCTCTTGCCCATCTTTTGCCACTTTTGCAGCAGAACTTTTTAACCGCATGTTTGAGCTTCATATGAGGTCCTGAAGGAATCTTTTATAAAGGGCTCAGGGTTAGTTTTTTGGTGGTATCTGATTTTTATGACAATTTAAATTGCTGTGCTCCTGCACTGCATCATTAAAAATTGACAAAAAATGGGAGGTAAATGGGTGTTAGAATTGGTTTTGATTGAGTGCATAATTTTTCTCAGGTAAATCTGATGCACCCTATGGGTCCTCAGGTTGGGGGGCCCAATATGATAGATGAGTGGATTCTCAAGCCACTTCAGCAGTGAATGACTTGATATCATCCTGGGTCTAGGCAGGCGGGATTACAGACGCAGCTGTGGTTGCTGCTTTGGCCACTGCTCTGTGGGCCTGTATGGCCTTCTTGCGCTCCTGCAGGGACACAGTTTGGCCTAAATTTAACGCCCTAGCGTGCCCCACAGGAAGGCGGTGTTGGTGTCAATAGCCAGTTCAAATAAGAGTCTGCACTGCACAATTCATCTGTGAGGATTTCATTTTGCATAATACCCTTTCTGGAAGGGCATGTGTAAGTCTTGTGGCTAAAAGCGTGACAAAAGGTACAGATAGGGGGCGCGCTATCCACTGTGATGTGGAACAGGTGGGATTTCTGTTCATTGGTAAACAAAACTGCAGTGTGGGGGACATGGGTCAAATCTTCTGCTATAACTTCAGATGGGGTGATCACTGCAATCTCTTTGCCCATGCACAGATCTGGCATAAGTGTAAAGCGTTGCATTTCAAAGGAGTGAAATTCCCATAGCTTTTAAGCCCATCCATGAGCTGGTGCTCCAGCACCGTGCGCTTTATTGTTGTGGGAAAAAGTTAAAGTTTACAAAAATTTGCTTTGATTTGGTCCACCAAGTGCACTTCATCTTGACCACCTGTTGACCATCTGGGAGGTCTACCACAACACGCACCTGTGCAACTTTGTCCACTGCGTTTTTAGTTTAAAACCCAAGATCCAACCAACTGCGGGTCATGGATTGTGGTGCAACATATATTGCATCTGGAAAATGGTTGTGCACATCTCCACTGAACATTTCCCAAAGCTCCATTTTATTAATATCCAGGAAAACTTGAACCCCATGCTCCACTGATGACAGGGGCTGGGAATGTGAAGTTTTGATGAACTAGTTGCATTTTTCTTGCCAGGCTAAAATCTCTGGGAAAATACTCACTGCCAATTTTTATCTAGGCCGCCAGTATTGCCAGGGCGTTTATGAACTTTGGAAGGCGCAGAGCCCATTCTGTGCCCTTTACTTTGCTAGCCCAACTGCTACCTGACATTAGGTGCCCACTAATCTCCTCAAAGAGATTATCAAACTTACCTAGTCTTGAATCATATTTTTGCAATTTTTGATTGCAAAGAGAAAGAAAAGTTTGCTGCTTTAATAAAAAGCATAAAATTGTTTTTGGAGAAAAAAAAGCTCCATAAAAAAGAAATTATAGCTAAATGAAGCCTATATAAATATTTAACATATAAAAAACTATAAATTATCTATGGCTATTATATAGCTATAGAAATAGAATTAAATAGAAGCTGATTAAGGATTACTAGAATCCAAATAAGAAAAACAATTACTTTATATTCTTAAGCTTAGTTACATTAGTGATAAAGATATTTAAAGTAACTATTAATCTTTCTATAAGATTCTTCATATAGATTAACATGAAGCTATCAGATCATTAAATAAGTTTGAGAGATTTAGTTATCATAGTTTTCTTTAGCAAAACACAATAAGTTTGCTATGGCTGATAAACAAAAGAGTGAGTTAACATGGCATTTTGGTGTTTTAAAAAGTAATATTAGTTTCAAATGTTGTTATAAAAACTAAAACAATGAGCTAGATTGCTAAAAGCACTAAATTATATGACTTTAATGAGGAACATTCTCTACATGTGAATAAAGAGAAATAAACATATTATTTCCATTTTTAGACATAAGCTAAAAATGCACTATTTGTCTTTAAATCAGGTTTTTGTTTTTGGAAGATAAGTCTATACAAGCACTTATATGATATGCAATTGTAAGTCTGGATATGATGAGAAAAATATTTAATAAATTTGGCAGGACCAGTGTAGAATATTTATTGTAGTTGTGACATAAGCCTCTATTATATGTCATATCTTATATACCAAATTATTTTAGTAATAACAATAGTTAATAGCTCAAATATATAAACAATGAGGTCTTCATGATAGAACCCTTAAGTTTTATCGTTTTCTTTAATCCTAAATGACCTATATATCTTTAAAATAATATTTAAGAGTATTGATATTTAATATGTATCAGGCATGTGAGAAAACTTTATCAAAAAAGTTCTTTTTCAAGAATAAAGTTCCAACAATATTTATTCATTTTGTTATATAGTATTCCTTTATCTAAGCTAACATCCTTCACTCTTCAAAAATAATATTTCTAATTAACCATTATTAATCAAATTAATTTTATAGGCATTTGCATGCCATAGTTTATTAAGAGGGTGCACAAAAGCAAAGCATAAGTGTATGCAATTAATATTTTTTGTGCATATGCATTTTTATATTAATTCTGATCAATATACTTATTAATTGAGCCTTTTAGAAAATGTCTGATCATCAATGTTAATCTTGATTATTTTATTAGTCCAATTCTTTTAAAAGCTTTTTATCAAGTTCATCTATACTACAAAATATGACTCTGGTTGCAAAGGAGTTGCTTATGGATGAAATTAACAAGTACAAATGTACCAAAGATTATAAAGTTTAACTTTAAGGTTCCATAGAGATATATTGCTGTAACTGACAACAGTTCCCTTATATAAATCTTGCTATTGAATTTGTAATAAAATTGATGTACCTGTTTTAAATCAATTGAGTAATAATTTCTCCAAAAAAGGAAGGTATTTAGTATAAACAAACTGGGATCAAATTTTTAACCACTCAGACTTATAGTATAATTCAATTGGACCTTCTGGAACCATGTGGCATATTGTAAGATACAGTCAAAAAATGTCTTACTCTACGATTGTTTGATACTCTTGTTAAAAAAAACCAGATATAAATATTGAAAGGCATAACTATTTATGTAGAAGAGTTCCTAAAGAAAGTTTCTAAATATTATATCCAGAAAAAAAATTCCTAGGACTATAAATTTTTTATGAAACAATAAAGTATCTAATCTTTGTCTTGTTTTTAATTAAGTGGATATCCCTTGTCATATCATGTTCTTATGTTATCCTAATAGAGTCCATCTACAATTCTATCTATATCTTTGGCAATTAATAACTATGACATTGTCCTAGCTCTCTTTCTGTAACCACTGACATTCAACTTATTTGTTAGTTGGATTTTATATTACAAAAACTTTGGTGTTCTTTATAAGATACTAATATTACTCTGCTACATCCCAACATAGTTACTAATTTTTGCTTTTCCATTTATATTATATATTTCTCTAAATATTTTCACAGTGTCATTATCTACTTAATAAAGGTCTTAATATCCAATAGATATTAGAAACTATTTGGTTGGTTTGATTATAAAATAGTCTGTTACTATAGCTTATTTAGAGTTTTTTAATATAGATTTAAATATATTAGATAAACTTCATAATGAAAGCTTGTAGAAAATTCTGCAGTAGAATAAAAACCAGAAAAATAGACTTGAGACTAAATTATAGTTAAAAATTATCAAATTTGAATTACCACTATGTTATTGTTTTGTATAAAATATATATTTAAACTGAAATAAACAAAGTTAGACATTTTTGGATTAATATTATACCAGATTAATTTAAAACATACTAGTTAAAAGATAAATATAAACATATCAACTCCTATACTAAATTATGTTAGCTAAAAACTAACTAAAATGTGACCTATGGAAACAAATTGAAATAAAACTGGGTTAGGTATTTTTTTGTAAATAATTTATCTGGTATAATATTCTCAGCATTAAGTGCAATTATAACCTGTATGCATATAAAATGAATTGACAGCTTATCCAAAAAGTATACCTGTAATGACCAGTTGATAACCTAAACTTACTCACCTGTATTTAAAAGAAAATTTAGCCATATTAAAGTTTATATCAGAATAGTGCAAGTCTTGGGGATCAACCTTTGCGGCATAATTTTGAGGAATTACCATTTTGTACCAATAAGGGGAGAGCCAGCTGGTCATTCCACTTGTCACCATGGGCGACTTAGCCCATGTGATAGATGATAGGTGGGTGATAGCATACCCCTTGAAAATTACATCAATTCTCCCATACCAACCACTTGAGAATTGGTAAAGAAATTTTAGGTGTGTGTTGGGAAGTATGAAGAAAGAGGTCATTGCAAGAAAGCAGTGATTCTCTCCTGGAAAGATGTTATCACTGATAGTTTGAGTTCCACTAATAAAGTTATATCAATATACAGCAAAAATAAATTGATTGAATCAGTTTTAGTCTTGAAAACCCCCATCTACTGTTCTCCTTTATTACTGGTGATTGCAAGCCCATCCCTATAGGTACATGTGCAATAAATCCCTTATCTACTTCAATGGGACTGGTCATATGATGCACAGCTATGGGCGCACCCAGTTGCACGCTGGACTAAGATTCACCAATATGCCAAGTAGAATCATGCTGGGAGGTAAAACTGGTGGCAAAATCAAGCTGTCCTGGCAGAGATCAATCCAACGTCATGAAGATTTAAAGGGTCAATATACCATAGTCAAGTTTGTGTATTATTCCTAAAAGTAAATGAAATTGTTCCCATTCCCTATTTTTTGTGAGCTTATAAGGCAGTGAACCCTGAGAGATTCCTCTGTTGCTTCATTTTTTTCTTTCCACTATTATATTTTTTGGAAACCCTTAAAAAACGCATTTAATTGTGAGTTTAGTAAGTTCATTGAACATCTGGTGGGTGTGATTTTAATTTTTAAATCCCTGGATGGTGTTCACAGTTGATTTAGTTTCTTTGCACCATACAATATGGATGTCAGTACCAGCTGTATTTTGGTTCATGTTTTGGGTGTTCAAACATCCTGAGTTCCAGGCCATCCTTTATATTCATCATGCTCCATGACAAATAGTTCTATATAAAATATTTCTTTAAAGCATCTTTTATTTCTATCAGATTTATTTTTTGAAATATATTGTATATTAACTTTTGTTTTTGCTAATAAGTTTGCACCAATATATAAGATGAGATATAGTATAGGTTATACTTTTTTAAGTAGATTTTTAAAACTAAACTAGTTTGTTAACATAGAAAGACCAAGGCAAGTTCAACTTGGAAAAAAGCATCACCAACTATAGCTTTGTGCAGAATTTGAACTCATTCTCATCAGGTTAGTATTGGAAAGCTTATACCACAAGACTAAATATACCTCATTTATTTATTTATTTATTTTGAATAAGCTGTACTTAATATGTTAATCAATCTTTGAACAATTCATTTTTAATCAAAACTTTTGAAGTTTGTTTCTTAAATGGGGTCACTGTTGCCAATCAGCCAGAATTCAAAGCCGCAATATCAAAATCTTGATTAAATTGTGAATGGTTAAGCTTTGACGCACTGCTTTGTTCAACATTTATTAGCTAATTATTAAAATCCAGGTGTGACTTTTTAACAAGCTCAACATGTAAGCATTTTATCATTGCATTGTTAATTCTACATATTTTTACTTTTTCTTAAATCACTAGGATTTGACCAAATCCTCTTCAAATCCCAACAGTAACTTTGAGGAATGAAAGAATCAACATATCTATTCACCCCAAGCATAATAAAAAAATCTTCCTTTAAAACCATTTCATCCATAAAGTAAGTTCTTGAATCACCCCCAATCAGTAGCTCAGGCTCATGGAGTTTGACCAGTGGTATAATAGTATGTTAAAGTTTAGAAATAAAATTTTTGATAACTATTGGCTTTGAAAAGATGCAATGAGCTAAAGTGGATGTTTTATAGAATGTCTTATAGTTCAAAAAGTAATCATTATCCATAGAACTTGTGCCAAAAATTTAAGGCACATACTTTTAGTTTTTTTCCTAACATCAATCACAAGGTATAGAGGAAAGTTTGAGAAACAAACTCTTTAACTTTTCCACAGTAGATCCCGTCAGAAAACTGATGTGCTAAGGAAAAACTTTGCTTCTATTAGAGTACTCCAATTTCCATGATAGGATCTACAGTCCACAAGGCATTGCCATTCTGATGATATGTGAATAAGAGCCATGTGAGAACAAATGCAGAAAGAATTGATCTATGAACATTATTCCCACCCTGACCATTATGCTGAGCTTTGGCAACAACCTTAATCACGCTTCACAAACTAAAGTCAGGCTTCCAGAGTCAGCAGAATGAGGTTGTTCTGCCCCTCTATGATTTACATCTGGGTCACACTCCTAACTCATTTGGACATGCGCTTGATAATGAGGTGGACAATTTTTTCATCAATTTTTAGCACTAGTGGTGCTGAACCCAAAAGGGGGAGCCACCATGCATTTTTATTTACGAATGAGCCAAATAAAGGGATTATTAGAAATGAAAAATTTTGAATACAGCCCCTAAGTTATCAGCCTAGGAAGCCATATCAGAATGTAGGAAGCTTTGGGCGAGCTTTTGTCTACCGCCCACTTTAGCTGGTGGTTCACGGTGGACAACATAAGGGTTGGTGCATCAGCGACATGTGGTATAATGAGGTATAATTGTTGGTTTTCTTCATTAATGAGGATGTCGATGTACATAGCCTCAACATATTGAGCAAGTTGATGCTCAGAGAAAGTGATGAGAGCAGGCACAAAAGTGAAAGACTTGATGCGCTGGTGGGTATGGGGACAATTGGGGTCAAACAGAGAATTCTTTTGCCATTTTGATGCAATCACGGCTTGCTCCAAAAGTGAGCTCCTCAATTTCATATTTTGCATCCTCATCAAAATCATAGGAAAATTTTGGATGAGAATACCCTCAACAAGGGGCTCAATCGCCCCATGAAGGTGTTAGTGGAGGAGAGTATGTGTCTGGACAAATGATTTATCAAGTTTGATTCAAATAGTTTCCCTTCAAGGAACATCCACTGAATTAGCATTTCTGTTTTCTCCATAATTGAAGCAGATTAGATTACATGATGGATCAATACGCTCATCTTAGTTTGCATTTGGGCCATAATTCTGACTCATTTTGGAAAATACTTGATAACAAGGAGTGACAATTGTTTTGTCAGGTTCAATCCCAACAGTATTCCTCAAGCAACATCTTCCAGATTAGTGTTTTCATTTTCTTCATAATTGCAGCAATTTAGTTTAAATGACTAATTATTCCGCTTATCTCAATTCTCTGGATAATCGTTCCCCTGAGCAGGGGCATCATACAAACCTTATAGGGGGTGACTCCTTTAAGTTTCCAAGCTGAGAAATTTATGGCAGAAATAACCAACAATATGGCCATGATCATTACTGATACAAACGAGTGTGGGCCCTCCATTGGTTTGGGTGGTTTTTTTGGGACAGTCAGAATAGTTGAATACTTGAAAAAATTTAATCTTATTACTGTTGAAATTAAAGGTTTAACAAGGATATAAAAAATACTCTAGCACTTTGTCATAATCACAGTGTTGAGTAGTTGACTGGACCTAATCTTCGAATATTCAATAGTGACATAATAATGTTAACATGCTTAATTTATTATGGATCAGGAATATCCTAAGCTTATGCGAGGCTTGGGATCTATGGCCTAGTGATTCCACTTAATAATATTTGACTATGATGGCATGGGCTTAAGGGCTTTGTTGGTTAGGTTGGACTTAATAATAATAGTTGACTTAATGACTCAGGCATGTGGGCTTTGTTGGTCTATGTCAAAATTAATTTTTAATGTCAAACAAGTATTCAATCAAATTACTTACTAATTAGTGGTACAAATTGCCTTTGTATGTGCTGCCAATTTCTTGAGAAGAGCATTGGTTTAGCTATTTACAGATGCGTCAGAAATGCTACCTGGAATATTTACAGATTGACACTGACCCTGAGGCTGTGTGAGATGCCCTAAGTTGAAAGGATTGTAGACCCTCAAACAAACTTATTATGTGTTCCTCTTGCCAAGTGCAATTGAAAATGAGCCATCATGGATAGGATGTGGTGAACACCAAACTCTATAAATTATCTCCAAGTTAAATCTAATAAAGTATAATCAACTATTACCAAAATTTCATAGTTTAATCTACAATCTTTTTCATATCTAATACTTTACATTGTATTAAGTTGAGAATTTACTTGGGATCAGAAGGATCAGGGCAGCGTGCCATCATCCAAGTAACAAAAGAAGAATATGGCTTCATGTGTTATTATCAAGGAGTTATATCTTGACTATTGTCACCGTCTGGTCTATTGTTACCATACAATAGACGCTAGAAACTCCACCATACCGCAGAAGAAGAACCAACCATACAAAGTAGGCCAAAAACTTCAACACAGAGTATTGGGTATTTATAGTTGGAGGGAATTGAAGGTTGGGACTGTAGAATACTACTTATGACAGGCAGAGTGAATCTTCTTAAAAACATTGGAAAATTGTGTCATGGCTCAGCTTGCACATTGTGGGAGCCACATTTTCATTTCATGGTGCAGAACTTTTCTCTTTCTTTGGTGTTATACACTTCTTGAATACCTTGCATTTCTTAAAAAAGATTTTTTTATCCTCTTAGGGTTAACTGTCAGATCAATTTCTGTGTTGGCACTCCTGTCAGGTTTTTGTATCAATCTGCTTAATTGCGTTCAGACTTCATCACAGATTTTCTCGATTTTCTTGATGTAAAATTTGGTTGAATTGAACTTTGTAGTACAATCTTTTTTTGCTCCTTGATTTGTTATGAAATTAAGATGGGGCCTCAACTGAAACCCAATGTTCATCAAGGGCGTACCCTAGATCCACAATTTTTTACCAGAAGAGCTCAGGTCCATATCCCCTTTTTGATCAAAAGTGGTTTATTGACCAATCTAATCTTATTGTTTCGTCAGTAATCCAAACAGATGCACCAAACAGTTGGTAAAAGATTCAACTCAACGTCCCATATGATGAATAGATTCTGGAGCTTTTAAAGATCCTGCACTTTCCCAGCATCTATATGATCAGATGTCAGCACATGCTAATCAATTGCAACCTTACTAGTGATCTGCTATACATTGTCACCAAGATTGTATGTATTCTTAACTTAAGAAAACTTTAAGCTATTGTGGGGATGAAAATAAATACATAAACACCAAATTTCCAAATTTGAACTTTTTTATTAACTTAACCATCACTCTCCTTATTTTTAATCAGGTAAGATGAAAAATTGACTATCAGCAAAGTGGGGTTATTAACTAGGGCCTGCTATAAGTCTTAGCTAAAACCTTTAATTAACCCAACCTGAACAAATTTTAGGTGTGGGGTTGGGAAGGCTTAACAAAGGAGGGGAACTGCATGCCTTAAGTCTTGCTGGGATTTGATACCTCTACCAGCATTAGATACTTTATGCATCCAATATTAATGTGGATTATATAAATACAACTTAAAAAGTTTCCTAAACTATCATATCTTTCTTTGTACTCATGCCCATACATAAGTGTGGATACAATCACTCAAATTTCCACTTGCCTTCCTAACTTTGTCAATCTTAATTTAGAAAATATTTCCATATCCAATATGCACTTTGCTGTGCTATGCTGGAAGAATAAAGTAGGAAAGTTATTATCTGATATAACCTGTTTTATTAAAATCTTTTATTTTTATTAGTGTTGTTTATTAAATATATTATATTCTAAAACCTGATTAGCTAAAAAATTTGCACCAATTTATATATTAGATTAAGTAGTATAAAGAATAGCTTTTTCATTTACATTTATTTAATTGAATAAAATAAAATAAATTTTAAATAAAAGTGATTAAGGCAGGTGACCTTTGGATATATATACAACACCAATTCTAATCATGTGCAGGATTTGAACACAAGCACATTAGGATAGTATCAAAAAGCTTTTACCACAATACTATATTGTTTATTCAAGGTAAGCCAACCAGGGTATGGGTATTACTGTTGGGATTTGAGATGAAAAGTGAATCAAGATCTCTTTTTCAAATTAAGTCACAATGAATCAACTCTTAAGCCCACTTGAATGTAACCTTATCTTGATGGCACCAAACTAAATTTTAGTTGGGAATCTGCATGCTTTTAATAATTGATGGTGTCAACTTCAGGAATCTCATCCCCATTTCCTGAATTGCAAGTTGTGCGGCCCCCACCGTTTTAGTAACTAGGTCATTGAAGTACAATGAGGGTGCCACCCAGATGGTTGATCTGGAAGGCCATGAAAAATCCTGAGTGGAGGGGACCACAAAGATCCTTGAGGCACCGTGACCCTATGCACCCTATAAATATTAACGCAATTTAATCTAATAAAGTAGCCTGTATTTGATCCATCTTTACATTTTTTACCTATCCTCTAACTTTCAACTTTGAGCCCACATTAGAACCTCTGCAACAGACTAGAGTACTGTTACGCTAATAAAACGTGGTGCTCACTACTGTGTGCCCTAAGCTTAAAGTGAAAACATCATAAACCATGTATAATACCAGCAGACGCTTTATTGGCATAAAGTTTTCTATAATAATGCCAAGATTTTAAGGTGGTCTAAAAGATAAAAGTTAGCGGAGAAGTCAAAAATGTAAAGATGGACCAAATAAAGGCTACTTTACTAGATTAAAATGATTCAATATTTATATGGTGTATAAAACACGGTGCCTCAAGGATCTTTGTGGCCCCCTCCACTAAGGATCTATCATGGCCTTACAGATCAACTTCATGGGTGGCACCCTCATTAGACTCTGTTAACCCCATTACTGGAGTGATGGAGGCCTCACCTCTTGCAATCCAGTAATTGGGGAAAAGATTCCTGAAGTCGCCAACATTGTTTCTTAAATGCATGTGGATTGCCATTTAAATTTGGTTTTGGTGCCATTGAGATAAGGCTCTGTTTGAGCAGGCTCAAGAGTTAATTCATTGTGGTTTGATTTAGAATTAGGGATTTTGATTCATTTTTGTCTCAAATCCTGACAATGCCCCCCTCAAGATCCTTATTGGGATTCAAGATAACAAACAAATTGAATTCCTCACTTCTGAATTGAGCTGTAACGAGTCAACTCTCAAACCCTTTGAACAAAAACGACTTCATTATTCTTGTCCCCAATTCCTGAGTCACGTGAGGTGGCGTTACCACCGATTTGGTCAGGTGGGCGGCAAAATACATTGAGGATACCAATGAGGTGGTCAATCCAGAAGACCAGGAAAGATCCTGAATGAATGGGGCCACGATGATCCTCAAGGCACCATTTCCCCATTCACCCTATAAATATTAACACCTTTTAACAAAATAAATTATTTGGTATTCTAACCAATTTTCATTTCCTTCTCAGCCTTTTTGCAAATTTGCAGCTTTGAGCCACCTTCAGACCTCAGCAACAGTCTAAAGAACTGTAACGCTGACAAACGTGGTGCTCACTACAGGGTGCTTAAGCTGTCCCAAGTGAAAATTTCTATCACAATGGAAAGTTTTAGCAGCCCTGAAGACCAAGCCATCGGTCAGTCAAGAAGCGTTGCCCGATGGATTAGTACCTCACAATATGAATTACCAGCCAAACAACCTAAAAAAAGTTAGAATTCCATGCCACATTCCAGTTCTCCCTGCCTTCTATAGATGGAAGTCAGTACCAACTTCAGTATGAGAACCTTAATGAGGTTGTCCAACAATTAATAAATAAAATCTACTCTGTGGGTGCCTACTCCAGCCATTCCCGTGCCTCTTCTATTCCCTATACCATGCAAGACCTCTCTGATCAGCCCATCTGCTGGCAGCAGAGCATACATTTGTTCCCAAATGCTACCTTTGCAACTTTGTTCACCCAGCTATCCATCACCTACCCCAACTAGTTCTGTTGCACCATCAGGAGGTCTCTCAACAACTGGGGCTCACCCAGGACCTGCACACTCACATCGTCTATTTCTATAATGCATCCCTCTCCTTTTTTTACAAGAACCGTGAGGCCAGTATTGATAACTGACAGCTGATTAACAAAGTCCAAGCACAATTTTATGGTTTTAATTAGCGGGTTTTTTGGCCATCTTGAGGACGAGCTGCGTTGGAACATTCAACTCATCAAGGCAACTTGGAATCAGCGCCTCCTTCAGGTCGAGGATCTGGTATGAACCCTACAACAACACTATCATGAGTTAGCCTCTTGCGATTACTCCTCCAGGAGTGAAGGTCCTGAAGGGCATTGAGGGCCTGAAGGCCCCAAAAGGGTCCCTGAGGACCTCCTAGGCCCCCAGGTCCCTCAGCTCCCACCCCTTCTGGCTCTGAGGACCCATGGCAGAAGGATGTGATGACAGCCTTGACTGCTCTACATGATCAAATTCAGAATGTAGCTCAGGGATGCAAAGTCCAAGTGGATGGAGTCCCCCTCAACCCTAGGGTCTCCATTGACACCCTGTTGGATGAAATGTGAAACCTAAGTGCTTTTGCTGAACTTACCAATACTTGAATCTCTCATCTTAAACAAACTTGTCAAAGGTCTGAAACCCGTTTGACCACCCTTGAGAGCCAGCTTCGCCTTCAGGGTGCCAACATTCAATCTCTAAATGAGCAACCCACAAATAAGGCTTCCGTTTTCTCCCTCAACCAAAATTTGGATGATATCCAAGAGGACCTTGAAGGCCTACAATGATGGTTAGACCAGCAGAACTCCCGCAACTATGCAGAGAATGAGATATCGGAGCCAGTGCCCATCCCTGGTGTTAACACCCTTTCCACTCCGCTTGTAACTAACTTTAAACCTAGTTTTAAAGAAAGGCTACCCCCAGCCATGAGAGCATTGCCTCCTTCCTATATGCACATGAGAGCTCCACGAAGGAGGCCACCAATCAGTAGAAGGTAAAGCATATCCACTTTTTCTTAGATAGCACCATCTGGTGTAATGCATGGGTTTGCGCCAATACATGATGAAGGAGTTGGTAAGTACCAGCCATGTTACATACCACATGACCAAAAATCCCGTGGAGAACCACCCCTGAACCTTCATGCCATTTCCAGAGTTCATGACGTATTTGTGGACCAAGGTTCCAGTGATGCTGCAGGCAAGCAGCAAGTCCTGGCCCCAAGATAATACCACAAATGAGGCTAATGCCTGGCCAGTTCAATCTTAGAGCTCATCATTCTGGTTATTCTGACTGATATTTTTTAAAATAAAATTAATTTTAAACAAGAAAACAACCTTAGATCTTTATTGTGATTTTCCCTTTTTAGAAAATGAAACTGTATCTACAGTTGCCATTTTATCATTTTAAAGCATTTGCAATGATTATATTAATTCCTTTATTAGGCTTTTGAGCAACATCCAAATAGTTGCTCATGAAAGTTTCGTATCCCAATTTATGAAAATTTGGAGGATTTGGGACACTGGTCAATTAATTCACTGTATCAATCCTCATTCTCAAATCCCCAAATCCTTACCTATTATTTTTACTCTAGTAGTTTTTCTGATTGGTCTGACTCTAAAGCTGACCTCCGAATTTGTGCACAAATTTGAACCAATATTCATAAGGTCAATGTGCAGATCAAGCTGGTCCTAATCTGTCACACCTGAGAGGTCATGTCCTTCCATTTGAAGGAGTGCACCACTTGGGAACAGGTCCATACCGCCTTGATCTAAGAGTTTAACAGCAATCAAACCCTAACTAACTAAAAACAGGCGTTCATGGGTATCCGACTGAATAAATTAGAAAGCCCATGGAGTTTGCCAGCCATTTCTATGCCCAAGAACGATCCTTAGTCACTAAAATTGTATTACCCTGGATGATGCTATTACCGCTGTCATTTCTGCATTAGGATCCTACCCTGAGGTTCAAATTCATATGATTGGGTAGAATAATGGGTTTACCTGTATCTGGGAAATCAAGGAGGCACTTAATGAGATCCCTGCATCGACTCTACACTCTAAGGCTACATTTACAGGCTCCTCTAACCGTCCTAGAGTCCATGTGGTCAAAAACCAGAAAAATCCTCAACCTCAATGAATTTACTGTAACAGTTATAGACATAGCACCAAGACCTTCTGGAAGCAACTTGCCAAGGAGTCAGGAAAAGATCCGTCAGCATGAAGAGCAAGGCACTTCATGCTGACATTCCATCCAGCCTCAAGAATCCTCCATAATGTTATAGAACCATGAGCTATCATACCTGGAGAAAAATTTTGGTATCCAATGATAATAAAGAAATTGATACTGCTTACTCTTCTTCCAATGACTCTCCCATGTTCCTCACGCTGCTGCCCCAGTTTGGAAGTCTTGTTACCTGGGTCACAGTTTGAGTTCATAAAATTTCATTCCTTGCCATAGTCAACAGTGGCTCCCCATGAACGTCATATTGTCCAAGCTAATGAAGCGCGTCAAGGTCGCTCCAGATTTGCCACACTATATGGATTGTGGCATGGATGGCCCTTAATGTACCTGATCTATAGGGGCTTATTTCTCATTACCATTTAAGTTTGGAAAGTCACTGTAAATACCCCCGTTGTCACGTTGGATAACACTAACATGACCTGCTCCTTGGGACTCAGTTCCTTTGAGAGTATTCAGCAGTACTCCATTATGATGGCAGCTTTCTATCCCTAATAGGTCATCAGGTCCCTCTGATTTTTAGACCTCTTGAGATAATAAAACTGAGGTCAAAGACCAAGCCTGTCTACCGGAGAGTGAAGGCCAAATCAATTGGCTCAAATATTACATTAGGAGTTCCCAAGTCTGACTGCCCCCTCCTGCTGTTGATGGGCAAGAGGGCATGCCGATCTACTTACCTAGGGCGATTATGATACCTCCAAAGTCCCAAGTCATTGCTGAAACCTGGTTCCATGTTAACATTCCCCAGGATACCTATTGGAAATCTGAGGCCAAGACAAACCATCCACAAAAGAGGTGCTAACCTGCCCGGGTATCCTAGATCTAGCCTATGCCAGATCAATAACAGTGTTGTTGGCCAACCTTACTGACAAACCCAAAATAGTAGGTCCAAATAGTTCTGCTGCCTATGTCCGCCTTCTACCGGTGAAGGCTATTTCCAGTGTTCAAGGCTTTTGTGATTTAAGGGATTTTTGTTTGGAGACACTTCCATTGGTCATCTAGGTCAACACCAGTGTCAGGAAGGACCTCTTGGATGACCAACAAAGTGAGGGTAAGAGTTGTTGGAGGAGTATTTGGACCTATTTTTGACCTTGACCTACGACTTCAGAAGAATGAACGGAGTCCTAAATCATGTATAAACTGGGGACGCTCCCTCCTTCTAATCCCAACCTTACTGAAAAGCAAGTTTGAAAAAGCCCAGGTGGCAGTGGAACTCAAACAACTACTTGATGATGGATTCCTGGTACCATCGCACAGCTCTTGGGCCTCTCCTCTTCTTCTAGTTAAGAAGAAGGACGGCAGCCACTGGGTGGTGATGGACTGCCGGTGACTTAACTCCATCACCAAGAAGGATAGTTATCCTATGCCCCAAATTGACAGTTTTCTCAATCTGCTTGCCAGATACCAGTACTTTTCCACCATGGACCTTTCCAGTGGATATTGGCAGGTTGAGCTCACCCCTGAAGATTGAGCTAAGTTCACGCTCATAGCCAATGAAGGGCTGTTTGAACCCACAAGGATGCCCCAGGGCCTTTTTAACGCCCTGTCCTCTTTCCAATGTGCCATTGATGGGATCCTTGAGGACTTAAAGCTTTCATGCATCCTCGTCTACCTAGATGACATTACTGTCTTCTCATGAACCTTTAATGGGCACATTGAGAACCTCAGGGAAGTCTTCAATAAGCTACAGAAGGCTTCCATAAAGCTTAAACCTTTGAAGTGCTCTTTCTTCCAATCCTGAACGAAAGTTCCTGGGACACTAAGTTTCCAAGGATGGCATCCAGCCTATACTAGACTATTTCGACGCCATAGAGAGAATGTCACGCTCCCAAAGCTTATGGGATATACAGGTATTCCTAGGCATGATGGATATTATTGTCAGTTTATCCCCCAGTTTGCTGACCTAGCTGAGCCACTGTTCTACCTCCTGCAGAAAAATGTGCTGTTTGAATGGCAGCCTGAACAAGAACAGACTTTTAATGCCTTTAGAACTGCTCTATGTAAATAAACCCATTATAGACCACCTGCGCTTTGATCAACCCTTCTTGCTGTTTATGGATGCAAGTGATGTTGTTATTAGGGCTATCCTAGCCTAACATGATGAAAACCAAGTTGATCATCCTTTGGCCTATTTTTAGTAAGACGCTAAGTAAAGCTGAACAGAACTACAAAATTACTAAGATAGAGTGCCTGGCTGTCTTGCTAGCCATCAAACAATTCTGGACTTATCTCTAAGGTACTCATTTTACTAATGTTACAGACCACTCCTCGCTCAGGTAGCCCCAGAAAATGAAGGGCCCAGATGATTGACTAGCGAGGTGGGCTTTATGACGATTTCACTATAATCCATCATGCAGGTGTGATTCACCAAAATGCCAACAACCTCTCCAGGATGCCGATGCTAGCAGCTTTGACCCCCAAGGAGGACCAACTTTATGATTTAATAGGCATACCTGAGCAGTGGTTTTGGAAACCCCTGAGGTCCAAGCTGAACTCCGAAGGATGACTCAAGAAACTTAAATTAAAGATGGTCTGCTCTACAATAAGGTTAATAAGAAATGGCTCCCTTATGTCTGCCCTTCTTCCCAGACTGATGTTATTCTAGAGGACCACTCTACTGTGTGACACGGGGCTGTTAAGAAGACCCATGGATGGCTGAACTCACGATGTTACTAGACCATATAGTAGAAACCATCCAAAAGGTCTTGGAGGCATTTTTGACTTTCCAAACTCAAACTAAGCCAATCCTCAATTCCAAAACTCGATTGTCGCCCCAACTGGGCCATTCAATGTTATTAGCATTGATGTGGTGGACCCTCTTCCCACTGGATTGCATAGCCATAAGTATATTATCCCAGCTGTGGACCACTTAACCAAGTGGGTTAAAGCGATTTCGGTTCCAGCTGCCACTACCAAATCCACAGCTCTCTTCCTTGTTTGATCCATTTTCTCCCAGCATAGGTGCCCCCAAACCTTACTTTCAGACAATGGGTTGAACTTCGCTTCACAGGTAGTACAAGAACTTACCTCGCTATTTGGCACTACCCAGAGTTTCGCTGCTCCTTTCCACCCCTCTACTAATGGGGCAGTAGAACGCGCTAATGGAACTCTTATTTCCATTTTACAAAAGTTGGCCACCTCAGATCCTTACCGTTGGAACCACTAAATATCCAGCGCTTTGCTTGCCTACAGGGTAAGCAGCCACGGAGTCATCAAGATGTCCCCACTTGAAGCCCTATAAGAGCATGCACATTGGCTACCAAGTAGCAGCCAGCCATTGCTCAAGACCTCTACAACTGAGAACTTTAAACTAACTATGAGGGTCTTAACAAAAAAAAGTTTGGCTTCAAGCTCTAGCCACACAAGGCATCATCACCACTACTGGAAGAGAGACATCCCAATTTAATCTTAGCTGACCCTCCTTACCAACAGTTCAATTAGGTTACCTTGTTCTCTTCTATCATCATCGACCTGGAGGCCAACAAAAAAGATAGACGTTCTTTATCTGGATCCTATAAGGTCATTCATAAGGTGAAGTCTGAGTTCTCCATTGCTGATGTCAACCAAGGGACTGTGGTCAATTGGGTACATGGCCTGTTCCTTCAGCTTTATAACTCCCTCTGACAGGATCTTGAGGGGGTGTTGTCAGGATTCGAGATAATGAACAAATCAAATTCTCCACTTCCAAATTGAGCTGTAACAAGTCAACTCTTGAACATATATGAACGAAAATAACTTCAGGATTTTAATCCCCAATTCCTGAGTCACGTGGGGTGGCGTTTCCATCGATTTGATCAGGTGGGTGTCAAAATACATTGAGGATGCCCACGAGGTGGTCAATCTGGAAGACCAGGAAAGATCCTGAATTAATGGGGCCACAATGATCCTCAAGGCACCATGTCCCACTCATCCAATAAATATCACCACTTTTTAACCTAATAATTTATTCGGTTTTCTAACCAAATTTTTGTTTCCTTCTTGACCTTTTTGCGAATTTGCAGCTTCAAGCCACCTTCAGACCTTGGTGACAGTCTAAAGAACTGTAATGCCAACAATCCTGCCAGGGGGCTATAGAGCTGATTGAACTGGCCATGCATCCTATTAACTATAAAGAACCTTGAGGCACTGTGTCCCTACACACTCTATAATTGATGCATTTAGATCTAATAAAGTAGACTGTATTTGGTCCATCTTTATATATTTTGACCTCTCTGCTAATTTTCAGCTTTAATATTACCTTCAAACCTTTTCAACAGTCTAAAAACTGTTACACTGATGATTACCAAATATAAAATAAAGAAAAGAAACTTGATTTGAAACCTGAATAGGGTTAGACCCATCAAAGAAAGTTTTATCCACCTCCAAATCTGTCAGGAAAACGGTAGAAGAAGTTTAGACCGACCTGCCAGTTGGATGTGTGAGCACAAAAAATAAAGACAGAATTCCAGTAAAATTGCCGCTTGTATAACGTTGTATGGAGCTGCAAATTGGGTAGCAATGACTCGTTAATGAAGACAAGCATAAAAAGAAACCCAATAATGAACTAAATAGAAACATCAAACACTGCGGGTCTTGCTGCAGAGGATTGTACTACTGGGTTTACTACTTTGGGGTTAATGGTGGAAGGGTCCATCACTAATGTAAAGACAATGTCACGTATTTGGCTAAAAAGAACTAGACTGGGCTCCCAGTTGGGGTGCGTGAGCACCCAGTGGAGGCCCCATAATGCCAGAGGCATAGCGTTCTGGGCGACTAATATAAGTGGGGATCTACAGGAAACGTGAGGAAATCAAACGTTCAGTAATGTACTAAAGGCCCCCAAGGCAAACCAGATGGTTGCGTTGGGGGCAACCATGAGTCTTGCGGGGGCAACCCCCAAGGGCAGGAGAGGCATGGAGGATGACGACTCCTCCAGGGTTTGCAGTTGCTGACCTTCATATATAGATAGGGGGGCTTTTGCACCAGCGGGAAATGGCACAGAGGCCACCACATTATTGGAAATATGGGTAGAGGTATGGTAAACCCCATGAGAGGGGCTGAAACTGAGCTTCCCCTGGATGGGGCACTCTAGGTTCCACTGGTGGGCTGGTGTCATGGAAATGGCAGAAGAAGTTTATACCAGCCTGCCAGTTGGGATGCAAAAGCACCCAAAAATGCAAGCAAGAATGCCAGGGGCATTGCCAACCATGCAACTTGATATGAAGCTGGGAAATGTGATACCACAAAGTGGTGGCGTAACAACAGGGTAAGGAGTATCCCAATGGCAAACCACACTGAACCCATCCCCAACTCAGCGGTTCCCACTGCATGTGGTGGGATTACTGGAATAGTCTCGACGAGATTCTTGGCTTGAGTGGCTAACTCATTGGGGGCGATATGGAGATTGATTCTCTCTTTACATTGTTGTATGTAGGGCCATAAGATCCCCATGTATTGATATCGGAAATTAACAAGAGCAGGGTTGTAGGACCAAAAGTATCAGACTCGCTGGGCCCAATCAGTGATAGAGGGGGCCATGGTGACCAAAATAATTGGTAACGCCCACCCAGAGTGCAGGGTGATGGACCACCAGGGAAATGCCATATGGGATGCGGTCAAGATAGAAAATAAACAAATTCTTTTTGGTAAAATTTTATTGGGAAAGGAAAGTAAGAAAATTGACCAACAATTTTCTCAGTGCCATACAACTGATTGAATAGTGGTCAATTGGGTAGTGATAGGATGGGGTTGGGACCCAACAAATTTGGCCTGACCGGCGCATTGTTTGGGAATGGGGGGACTTATTCTTTGGGAATTGACATCACAAAATTTGGCGGTGGGCTGAGTCTCTGTAGGTTTGACCTCAAATGTCTGAACCAGGGCTCAACTACATTTCTGATGATTAGCACGATGGCGTTTGGACTGACAGGCGATGGGAATCCCCCAAGGCCATTTCTTATAGGGATGGGTCCATTTGGTTAGGAACGGGTTCAGGATGGCCAACCCACCCACGCTCGGTCATTTAACCGTTTGTTCAGTCAAGAGCAGCATATTGGGCGCAGCGCCCAAATTACTTTTGAGGGCTTCAAAATTACGTTGATAGCGCCTGATATTTGTTCAACTGGTCTGGAGATTGAATTAAAACTGTTGGGTGATCCGGCCAATATCTCATCCTTTGTGCTTTTACTGCCATTCAAATTTTGCACATCCACCAGATTGCTAGCCAAGTTAAATCTATCCAATTTTAAATTGATAAACTTGGTACAGATTTCGCTAATTCTCTGCAACAGTTCTGCCAAGGTAAGTGTGGGTATTGGGGGTGGGATCTGAAGCGGATGAGCTGTTACCCATCACTCATCTACATGAGCGAGGTCACCCTGAGTGATGAGGTGTACCACCATCCTCTTTGCTGTCTTTTTATTTGGGAATGGGAAGATGGCCTGATCGAGAGCCAAAGGACGTTCCCTGCGACTTACATTACCCTATCCTTTTTCCAAAGGAATGGCACCCCCACCAGGAAATTGTACCAGAGCCACATTCTTGTGCGCTTTAGGTAGCTTGATAGCCATAATCATCGCGATTTTCTGAGGGGGATGGGGAGCCTCAGGGTGAGATGCGTGGAAGACTTTGAATAGGGCCATGCAATTCGCGCAATTGCGCGCCTTGACCCAACTATTTTTGTAGGCTGGGTATCCTTTCCAGGCCACAAGATATTGAACTGAACGCCGCGATTTGCGAGATACCAAGATAGCCTCTACCTCAGCCTCTTCCTTGCTATTGATGACAATTGGTTCTGGGTCTGTGGGAATTACACCCTTGAAGGGCTACAATTGGGAAACATGGAAGACTGGGTACTGCTTCCAATGTGCGGGAAGCTTCAGGTGGAACACCCCATTACCCAATACTTGCTCCACTAAGTGAGGGCCTGAATGCTTACTGGCAAACTTGCAGGATGGGGTTTAATTCGCAAATGACGGGTATCAAGCATGATGTAAGAACCCACCATAAAATCGTGACCCAGAAGGCGCTTACGGTCCGTGAATCACTTATAGTCATCAATAGCTTTGGTGAGGTGTTCTTGTACCAAGGCTTGAGTTGAACAGATATATGGGTAGCATGATCCGCGGCAGCTTGAACTTCAGGTCACAAGCATGCCCCAACTGATAATGATGGGTTATAGCCCAACGTTGCTTCATATGGTGAAAACCCCGTGGATGCGTGGATCCCATTATTGTGTGCAAATTGAGCGAGAGGCAAGTCACCAGACCAGGTATCCTGCGCTGCTGTGACATAGCAACGCAGGTACTGTTCAAGGACTTGATTAACCTGATCAGTCTGACTGTCAGACTGGGGGTGATACGCCGTGGATTGACAGGGGGTTATCTTCAGGATGGATAGGAGTTCATTCCAAAAGCATGCAGTAAACTGAGTACCCCAGTCACTAATGATTTCCTGGGGAAGACCAAAAATTGAAATCACATGTCATACAAAAAGACGGGCAGTTTCTTCTGACATAATTGCAGAAGTGCAAGGGATAAAAAGGGAAAATTTTGTAAAGTGATCTACCACCACCATTATCGCTGAGAACCCATTAGAGCAGGGGAGATCAATGATAAAATCTACGGATACTGAGGTTTACGGACCTTCCACCTGCTGTAAAGGGTGTAGGAGGCCGTTCTTACTGGAGCGATCTGACTTGGCCCTAGCACAGGTAACACAATCAGTGATCCAAGCTGGAACCTCTTTGGTCAATCCTTCCCTATTGAAAGGTATGCTTAATCAGATCGATGCATTTCTTGTTACTGGGGTGTCCAACTGTGGGAGGATCATGATGTGTGCGGAATACTTTTGGGCGAAGGGGGGAACCCACACATGAGAATGGAAGTAAATGAGCCCCTCTTCTAAGGAATATAGGGAGTGTTTGGGACTTGAGTTTGTCAACTTCTCAACCAACTCCACGCCCTCAGGGCAAGCCATTTGAGCGGCCAACACTTGGGCCAATAACAGTTTGTTGGGAGACAGCGCGGTGGAGGAAACAATGGAGGGGACAATCAACAGGATCTGAGTGGCAGAGATCATGGTAATGAGATCCACTTCCTCAGATTCCAAGGGACAGTGAGCAGGGCTACGACTTAAGAAGTCAGGGAGGACATTGAGCGCACCTTTGACAAATTCATATTTAAAGTTGATACTGCACAGGTCCTGATAGATTTGGGCCTGCTAGTGCACCAATTTTTGAGGTTTGCGGAAATACAAGAGAGCCTGGTGATCCGTGCGAACTGTTAGCTCGTGTTGGGCACCCTGTAACAGGTATTGCCAATAGTTAAAGCCCATGCAACAGCCGCCAGTTCCTTGTCATAAATGGCCCAAGACTGCTCTGTAGTAGTGAATTTTTTGGAAAAATAAGTGACCGGATGTTCAAGACTGTCATGGTCCTGAAGCAGCACTGCGCCCACCGCTACTGACAAAGCATCACATGTGACAATATATGGTTTGGTGGGATCAGCATGTTTCAAAATGGGAGGAGACATGAACACCTCTTTGATTGATTCAAAAGCCTGCTGGCATTCGGGGGTCCAACAAAATGGTACATTTTTCCCAGTGAGGGGATGGAGCAGAGCGGCCAACTGAGAAAGTGTGGGGGATAATTTTTTCAAAAAAATGATAGTTCCAAAGAAACTCCGAAGTTGCTTCTGTGTAGTTGGAGTTAGCCATTCCCAGATCGCATCTAATTTGTTGGGAGGGATAGCAACACCTTCATTGAGAACTAGGTTTCCGAGAAATGTAACCTCCTCCTTATAAAACTCGCACTTGGAAGTTTTGAGGAACAACCCTGCTTTATTCAGGACGGAAACCACTGCTTCCAAGTCAATAGCATGTTGTTCAGGGTTGGGGAATGGACAAGGATATCATCAATATATGCAATAGAACAAGAAAACCGGAGATCCCCTAACGTGTTGTCAATCATTTGTTGAAATGTAGCAGGAGCATTTTTCAACCCAAAGGGCATTACACGAATTTGAAAAATGCCTCGCCTCATCCAGATTGCAGTCAACCATTCCTGGCCTTCCATCACCCAAATTTGATTGAAAACATTCACCAAATCCAATTTTGAAAAACATGGGATTTGGCAATCACCTGACTGATTGTATGTTCTAAAGGCAATGGGTAGGGATCTGTAACTGATATTTTGTTCAGGTGACCGTAATCTAAGCAAGGACGGAATGATCCATCCAATTTTCTTGCAAATACAATAGGGGAGGCGACGGGAGAGGTTTCTTTGAACAACCAGCCTTTTTTTCAACATATCGTCCAATCAGGTATTGAGTGCGACCTCTTCCTCCGCTGTATGAGGATACAATGGCAGTTGATGTTCACCAATTCCACGTTTGTTCAAAATCCACAATTGTACCTGGAATGTTTTGGCAGACAGTCCACTTTTTCCATATCAAGATTCCCCGGAATTACATTAAGCTTTCAGGAAAATTGGCCGGGATGCCTGAGGAAGTAACTAAGGTAGTGATAGAGATGTTTCCTTGTATTTTTGAGGGTGTTGATCAAAGGGAACTCTCCCTCTGAATCATCATTGGTAAACAACAATGTATTAGACTCTAAATGAATCTTCACATGTTGTCGACGCCACCATCCCACACCCAAGATCACTGGGAATACCAGGTTTGGCATGGCTGAAAACTGATTGCAGAAGTTATATTGGTGGATTGAGAAGTGTAATGGCGGCAAACGACATATGAAGACTGGTAAGCAGATGAGGCCATCATTACTGAGGCGCCCACATCCATTTCAAATTTTAATTGTTGTGCCAACTTGACGCTCATGAAGTTCCCCGCTGCTCCAGTATCCACCAGAGCTTTGAAGGATACATGATGAGGACCGACACTGATTCTCATAGGGACAAGGAAATAAGCGGAATTCTGTTTATTTGGAGATTTGACTGACTCAAGAACAACTGATGAGATAGCGGGTATGTTGAACCCAGGGTCAGGGTTTTTAGCTGGGGCAAAAATTGGGAGTACAAGTGTGGGAGAAATCATTTCTTCCATCTGGGCTTGAACAGATTCGTTCATAGTTGACTCCAGAAATGGCAATTCAGACTTGGGGTTAGGCAGGGTTGGAACTCACTTCAACAGCTACTCTAGCGTCAGGCGCATCATCTACGTCTTTATTAGGAAATCCTATCTAAAGTTCCCCTTCTGATGCAGGGAAACGTGGTGAGGTAACGCTTTGATAGTATTTGTGGTGGCACATATCTGATCCACTGATTCCTGGATGGTAGACCAGGCCACGTGGTGAGTGGAAACCAAATTCAAACTCGCTCTAAAGACTGCCTGAAGCATATCAGTAGATAGGTCTGACGCAGAAGCCATCTCATGGAAGGTGGAAAATAGAGAAGCCAAACTAGGGGCTTTGGCCATGATTAGGAGTAGTCTGAGTAAGTGATCTGATTGGGACACATGGGGTTTTAGGGCAGCCAATACAGCAGCCAGCAGGTGAATGGGGTCTTCTTTTTGTGAGGAAGGACGTAAAAGACTTCTCACCCAACGGTAGGCATCTCCTTCCACGGCGTCCAACAGCGCAAGACTTTGTTGGGCATGAGATATCGCTGAAGCATTACTGAGTGCAATTGACATCCTCATTTGTACTTTGGCGAGAGCATCGAGAATCTGATTGGCGATCTCTTGGGAGGGGATACTTTATTCTTTTCCCAGGTCAGAGGAAGTATGAGAAGATGCAGTCTGCACCTCTTGGGTGGCTTGAAGAAAGTTTTCCAAAATAGAGTGGATGCTTCTCCCAAAGTTGCGAAAGTGACCAAACAAACAACAAACAACACACAACTGATTGTACGTTCATCTGGTAGAGGGTGACCACTGCAGCGCCCAATTCGAAAACCAAGGCGGAAGTGGCTGGAAGTAATGGTTAGTTGATTATGTCATGGAAATGGCAGAAGAAGTTTAGACCAGCCTGCCAGTTGGGATGCAAAAGCACCCAAAAAGCAAGCAAGAATGCCAGGGGCATTGCCAACCATGCGACTTGATATGGAGCCAGGAAATGTGATACCACGAAGTGGCGGCGTAACAACAGGGTAAGGAGTATCCCAATGGCAAACCACACTGTACCCATCCCCAACTCAGCGGTTCCCACTGCATGTGGTGGAATTACTGGGATAGTCTCGACGAGATTCTTGGCTTGAGTGGCCAACTCATCAGGGGCAATGTGGGGGATTGATTCTCTCTTCCCATTGTTGTATGTAGGGCCATAAGATCCCCATGTATTGATATTGGAAATTAACAAAAGCGGGGTTGTAGGACCAAAAGTATTGGACTTGCTGGGCCCAATCGGCGATAGAGGGTGCCATGGTGACCAAAATATTTGGTAACGCCCACCCAGAGTGCGGGGCAATGGACCACCAGGGAAATGCCATCTGGGATGCGGTCAAGATGGAAAATAAACAAAAAAATTTCTTTTTGGTAAAATTTATTTAGAAAGGAAAGTAAGAAAATTGACCAACAATTTTCTCAGTGCCATGCAACTGATTAGATAGTGGTTGATTAGGTAGTGACAGTATGGGGTCCGGACCCAACAAATTCAGCTTGACTGGCGCATTTTCAGGAATGGGGGGACTTATTCTTTGGGAACTTACATCGCAAAATTTGGCAGTGGGCTGAGTCTGTCAGTTTGACCTCAAACGTCCGAACCAGGGCTCAACTACATTTCCAACGATTAGCATGGTGGCGTTTGGCCTGAAGGGCGATGGGAATCCTTAAGGCCATCCCTTATAGGGATGGGTCCATTTGGTTAGGAACGGGTTCAGGATGGCCAACCCGCCCACGCTCAGTCAATTTAACCGTTTGTTCAGTCAAGAGCAGCATAATTGGTACAGTGCCTGAATTACTATCAGAGGGCTTCAAACTTATGTTGATAGCACCCAATATTTGTTCAACTGATCTGGAGATTGAATTGGAACTGTTGGGCGATCTGGCCGATATCTCATCCTTTGTGCTTTTACAGCCATTCAAATTTTGTGCATCAGCCAGATTGCCAGCCAAATTAAATCTGACCAATTTCAAATTGATAAACTCAGCACAGATTTCGCTAATTCCCCGCAACAGTTCTGCTGAGGTAAGTGTGGGTATTGGGGGTGGGATCCAAAGTGGATGAGCTGTTACCCGTTGCTCATCTACTATGTGAGCGAGGCCACCCTGAGTGATGAGGGGTACCGCCATCCTCTTTGGTGTCTTCTTATTTGGGAATGGGAAGATGGCCCAATCAAGAGCCAAAGAACGTTCCCTGAGACTTAAAGCTGGACCCACAGTGGCAGGGGTGTTTATGGAAGCCAAACCCATGCATGGCGGGCCAGGGACGCCTTAGGGGCTGCTCCAATTGGGGAGAAGTTTCAGTGGACTTGGTGACCAAACAGATGGAAGGGTCTCCATCTAATGGACGTGTGGAAATGAACAAAGCTGCGGGTTCATCATCAGGGGTGGGGAGGATTATCGCATCTATGATCAACTGCCATGTGGCAGGATCAAGTGACCAGATAATCCAGTTGCCAAGCATCAGAATGAGGATTTGGCTGATGGCACGCTTCATCAGATCAATTGACAGTATTGTTTATAAATTTCTAAAGGCAGATGGAGGCTGTGGCAAACTAGGCGTTTTTGGGATTTATTTCAACGAAAGGCAAAAAGAATGAACTGACAACTGCCCTCAGTGGGGGCAGTTGCCTTTTAAACTGGGTGATAGGCATGGGGAGGTATCAAAGGATTGGTCATTTGTGTGGATGGGGAAGGGATTTGGTTGGCTGGCTCGGAGGGGGCTAGAAGGCTGCTCCTGATTCTGGCAAAAGCTTGGAAATTTTTTGCAAATTTTTCCAAATTCTTGGGGCCATTCCAAGTCAATACTACTGATATGGGTCCTGATGACTCAAATCAGCCTGTTTGCACAGCTTGGGTGGTCCAGATTTGTCCTGGGAGGCAGGGGACCATGGATCAGATTTGTTGCAATTCGAGCTGATTCCACAATTGGGCTACTTGTATGATCTGAACTCCCTGGACCCGTTTTGGAGCATTGGGCCCGATGATCCAAGTTGTTTGGAACCAGGTTTGCAATCCAAGCGGTATTCCAATTGAGCTTCCAAAGCAGGACAGCCCAGACCGGCTCCCCCAGTCCAGAAATTACTGGCCAGGCTCTGAGGTTGGGAATTTCCATTTTCTCAAATTTTGGCCATGGCTTGCCTGGGGAGTGGGTGGACCCAGGGCCCTCTCCATGCCCCCTGATGTGTGCCACCTCCATGCAGACCCCTTCTATCAACCTTACCAGGATTGAATAGGGGGAAGAGGTGGGATTGGGATGTCTTTGGGTAGGAAAGCCATCACCAAGCTCTCATCTATCACATGGCTAGGTCACCCAGCTGTGACAGAGGGTCCCCTGGAGCCTTGGGTCCCCTTTTCGTCCAGAAGGGGTGCTGAACCCTATCCAGTTGCAAGGGCTGGTCCCCAATACTTACACTACCCTTCCCTTTTTTGACAGGGAGGATCCCACCCCGGGGGCATGGACCAAGGCATAGTTCTTGTGGCGCTCTGGTAACTTTATCGCCAAAGTGACCACGATCTTCTGGGAGGGCGGGGCGATGTTGGGTGGGAGGTGTAAAATCCTCTATCAGGTCATTGCAGTTTGTACAATATCATGCATTCACCCAGCTGTTCTCATATGAGGGGTAACTTTTCCTGGCAACCAAGTACTGAATGGATTGGTGGGACCTTTGGGAAGCTACAATGGCCTCCACCTCCTATTCCTGGGATTCCCTGATGACTATTGGCTTATAGGATGTTAATTCTCAGCGTTTGGTCTCAATTCCACCGAGTTGATTTTGCGCAGGGTATGAGCCACTGAACAACCAAATTGGATGATATGAAGATTGCTGACTATACAATAAGCTTAGTGTGATATTTATGGAGCTATCACCCCTTAATTCCACCTTTATTATAATATAATTGCAGATTTTATATGCGCTCTTCTTCTCATAAAAACCTCTAAACCTTTTATCTTCCATCAGACTCTTTATACCTCGGATCCTCAGCTGGATGTGTCCTTGTCTTGGTACTCTTCTATTCTGCTTCCCTTTTTGACTTACTCTCATTTGTATTGAATCTTGGCATAAATCCTCTCAATTTTCCAAATGCCTCATTTTGAAGCGTTTAAATTACTAGTACCAATTTGATTCCAGTGGATTCCATTCATTCCGCCATATTGACTTAGGGCTTATTGTCCAGTCATATTGGAATTGTGACATTACCCCCTCCTTGACTGGACGATAAGTTCTTACTATTTATATGCTCAAAGGAACTTCGCGTGGACTCAGTTGATAACCTGACCCCTGCGGGTTCCTTAATTGTGTAGACATCCATGCCAGTCTTCTCAATAATCTCAAATGGGATGACCCAAATGTTGGAGAGCTTATTTTTCATCCAAATCCATTCTGATTGTGAATAAAAATGTAATCTCCTACAGCAAACAACAGAATACCGCTCTGCCACTTCTGGTCAGCCGCCTGGCCGCAGATTTTCTTAGCTAGACTGGTGGAGTAGGCTTCCATTTGCAACTTGATCAAAGTATCTGTGAGTAGATTTAGATATCGCTGAGGATTTACCCCACCAGTGTCCTCTACACATGAATATAGCAAGGAAGGCAGAGCCAGATGTCGACCATACAGCAGTTGAAACAGGCTCTTATCAGTGGCTGAATGATAACTGATATTATATGTGAATACTGCCATGGGTAGGAGGGCGCTCCATTCTGAGGGTTGATCATTTACCAATTTTATGGAGGATGTTCAACAAAGTTCTGTTAACCCGCTCCACCATTCCATTAGATTCTGGATAATATGGGGTGGTCAAATCCCCAAAGATCACAATCAGCTCGTTCAACTTTGACAGAATGTGCAAGGTGAAATTGGTTCCGTTATCTGTTAAAATGAATTGCGGGAAGCCATGTCGCTGTATAAAACACTCCATAATGAATTTGGCAGTGGTAACCGCGCCCAAATCATTGATGGCCCTGGCCTCCACCCATCAAGTCAGATGATCTATGGAGATGATAATATATTTGGACCTATTGGTACTAGTTGGCAGAGATCCTACTACATCAATAGAAATGGAATGCCAAGTGAACCGGGGTTTGACCAGCTGATATGTGGTTCTCTTATGGAATGGTTTTTCCACTTGACACTGATGACAACAACTGATTGTTTCCAATACGTCATAATGCATGCTCTCCCAGTAGTATTGGGATTGCAACATCTCCGGTGTTTTCTGCAACCCTCAGTGGCCTACAGCCCAATGAGCATCCATAATTATTGCGGGTCAGGCTGAAGGCTTAGGGAAGCTCAACGTCTGGTTGCTAATCCACTTATATAGTTCTCCTTCACATAGAAAGGTATCCGCCTAAAACCATCTAGTACCTTAATCACATGTGGCGGCTCATCCTGGTATTTATTTGCCACCTTCTTCTCATACATTATGTCAGCTAGATCTGCTGTGATTATGACTGTCAGCAGCCTAGAGAGACAATCCGCATTTTGGTGTTTAGCTCCAGGGCGGTGTACAATCTCAAAATCATATGCTTGGAGCTTTAATGCCCAACGTACTAGTCGCCCTTCCAACTAACGCAGATTCTGCAACCAACGCAAGAAGGCATGGTCCATTACAACTTGGAATTGTACCCTATGCAGGTATACATGAAATTGTTTATAAGCATAAATTACCACTAAACATTCTCACTCAGTAATGGTATAGTTTCGTTCGTGACAGCTCAAACTTCAACTACAGAAGACAACAGGTTGTTCTACGCCATCGTCATCCTGCTGAGATAATACTGCCCCTATAGCGGAGAGAGAGGCATCCGTTTGCACTATAAACTGTTGCTCAAAATTGGGATATTGCAATATAGGTGCACTTGTTAACTCTGTGCGCAATACATCAAAAGCATTCTGGCATCATTCTGTTTAATCGAAGGAAGCTTTTTTCTTCAGCAATTCAAAAAGTGGGACCCCTGATGCAACTGAAATTGGGAATGAATTGGCGGTAATACCCAATCATCCCCCAGAAATACCTGAATTTCCCGCTTGCTACCTGGGCGGGTCATCTTGCTTATTGCTTCCAATTTAGCTGGCTGCGTTTTAAGCCCATTTGAATTTACAACAAACCCTAGGTATTCCAATTGCTCTTTAAAGAAATGGCTTTTTTGAGACTTAATTTTGATATTAGCAGCAGCGAGGCGTCAGAAAACTTGTTCCAAATGGCCAAGGTGTTTAGTAAACATCCACAAGAACACGTTGATATCATCAAGATAAACTAAAACGCAGGACAACTTTAAATCAACTAGAATTGTATTCATGGCATGCTGAAACGTAGCTGGGGCGTTGCACAACCCTTGTGGCATGCAAGTATGTTGGAATAATCCTTTTAACGTGATGATGGCACATTTTTCTCATTCCGCTGAGGGAAATTCAATCTTCCAGTACCCCAAGATCAGATCTATGGCTGAGAAATAGTTTGCTCCTCCTAATCAATCTAATGCATCATCAATTCGCGGAAGAGGGTAAAATCCTTCTTTGTTACATTATTGAGTTTGTTATAGTTGATAACTACCCAATTTGAGCCATCTTTTTTCTTTACTATGATCACAGGTGATACCCACGGACTATTTGATGGCTCTAACATCCCTTACAGTATGAGTTTATCCACCTCATAGGAAACAACTTCCTCCGCTGCTTTAGAATGTCTAATAGGTCATGAACGAATGGGAGAGTGATCCCTGGTATCTATCCAATGTACCACCCCTTGAGAGCACCCCAGATTGTGATCATCAGATGCAAAAATATCCTGATACTTTTCAAATAACGCCATAGCCAGTTCTTGTTGTTCTGTTGATAATCCAGTCAGCGCTTCCCGCAGAACCATGGTCAATATGCCAAGTGGAGAGCTTGTTGGCAATCTGAGATCCTCCCGCGAGCTAAAATCATGGATACAGCGGACCTCTTCTATAGGGGAAAAGTGTAAGTATGCCACCACTTGGTGCCACCAGATTGCTATGGTCTCTTTTTGTAAATTTGCGAGCAGCACTTTCACTTCTCCGTTCCCAGGTAGCAGAAACCCTGGAGCCACATGTGACTCAAGCCGAGAGTGTTGGTAAGGTGCCATGATTTCACCAAAAAGCCATTTTGGGACATCAATTTTGAGCTCAGTTCCTACTATGCATTAGTGCCCAGATGGTATACTACAATCACTAGCCGCTCAAAGTGGAATCCCCTTGTATTCATAGATCTGGTTGGGAAGGATCCTAGTCCATCACTTCAGTCATCAATAGCGCATGGGGATTACTCCGTCGCTGTAGGCTAGGTTGATTCAACTAGAATGGAACAAGTCCATTGGGATCCCATATGAGGTAAAATAAACAGGAATCTGTTGTCCTAAAATGTAAAGTGATTCCTCCGCCATGTCTATCACAACACCAAATTTCCTCATAAATGCTGCACCAATTAGCATATCATAATCGTTGTTTGACAGAACCACTGCTGGGGCAGAAGCCTAGATGGACCCAAATTGTAAGGTCAATGCACTATAAGCACCATCAATTACAGTGCTATGTGTCCCCAAGGTTCCATATACTACTCAATGATCCACATCTGGTTTGAGCAGGAGCTTAGCCACCAACTGGGTAGAGACTATGTTCACGGGGGCTCCAGTATCAATGATAGTCCATATTTTTTTATTTTGGACAAAAATGATACAATAAGTACATTCCAAGTAAGAGGAACCATCAATGTTTATTGCATGTACATACAAGAGCTTACTGTTACTTAAGAAAGAGGAGATGCTCTTGCCAACCTGTGGGTACTCATTAATGATTTTTCCCACCAGAATGGCATTGTGGACTCCTACCAAAGAAGTAGCAGCCATCAACGGATCCTCAATACTTGTGCCAGTCTGTTCCAAGATCTGCCACACATATGGCTTCAGCACTTCCTGGCGAAACACAGAGTTTGAGGGTGAATCTATACATTGGGCCCAAAAGCAGATATTCCTGATGGAAGCTGTTGGTATAGTAATTCATCCAATTGAGTTTCAGATTCTTCCCAATTAGGAGTGAGGGATTTATTAGGGACAAGTGGATTAAACATAGTGGAGGAGGAGCGTCCCATCTCTACTCCACTCGAGCTTTTCCCTGCAGGGTCTCCTCGGTCAGTAACACAGCCAATTGTGTTTTATTAGGGCAGTTTGCTGCATAATGCCCCCTCCAGTTGCATTATAAACAAGTATTCATGAAGGGTTTGCATATATAATCTGCAGCTGAAAGACCAGTGCAATGATTAACAGTATGTTTCCAAGGTTGGAAACAAGTCAGCAGATCATATCTAGGTCAGAAAGAATTCGCAGAACATTATGGCAAATGAATATGTTCCATCAGATGATAGCATAGCTGCAGTAATTCATACTCCAAAGTCTTTGGTGCGGAGGTAACAGAAGGTTGGTGGGCTATATTAGGGGCTCTGTTTGTGGCTGATAGTCGGTGTAAAGTATTTATGATCTGAATAAGTCCTGCTCCTTTGTTCAACATGTGAGACATAGCTTTAGATAGGTCCTGATATGGTTTGATGGCTGCCATCATCACAATATCCACATCCTCAGCGGATAAAAGGTTGGCTCCAATTGGTACATGTGCTTCCGCTGAGAAACGTTCAGCAAAATCTGACAGGGTCTCATCTTGGTGAAATCGTATAGTCAGAAAATTGGCTTTTTGTTGAGCCATTTTGGTCGCACCCACAAACAAATGAAGAACAATAGCCTTAATTTCTTCATAGGATGCTGAACTGTTTGGGAGGTAGCAAATAACTTGATTGGCGCTGTCTACATCAAGAGCAGACAGCAACAGTTTCACTTTCTGTCAATCAGAAACCTCTTCTGCAGCAAATTTAAATCGCTTAAAATACCCATGTAGGTTTTCATCACAACTAAAAGGAGGTAATTTCTTAATTCGAATGACTTTGCCTTGCTCCACATTTCTGCAGCAGGGACCAGGCACATTGGTTTGCCAGTCAGTTATGCTCAAATCTGACGTGATGAACTCAAAGGAAGTAGAGTTGCACGGGGTATACATGTCATCACTGGAAGAATATTCATTAGTGGAGTCATAACGTTCATTCTCCAAATTGCCATTGACTGCACCGTTCCCCCCAGCACTGGTATGCTCCACGAACTGTTTGTTGATCAACTGGATTTCCTGTTGCAGCGTTTCATATTGCTGTTGCAATTTTTGGCGTACTCCTCTTTATTTGTTCAGGTGCTGTTCCACGGCTTGTATTCACAAAAGAACTTCTTTGATTATATTCTACAAGAAGGTTTACTGTCAGAATGGAGGAGGACTCATCATTGTAGAGTAATTGCTTTTTGTTTTTCTTCCAACTATAGTTGCTTAGTGGCCCCCTGTAGTGAGCACTACTGTTAATTCTCAGCGTTTGGTCTCAATTCTGCCGAGTTGGTTTTGCACAGGGTATGAGCCACTGAGCAACCAAATTGGACGATATAAAGATCGCTGACTATATAATAAACTTAATAAAATATTTATGGAGCTATCGCCCCTTATTTCCACCTTTATTATAATATAATCGCATATTTTAACTGCGCTCTTCTTCTCATAAAAACCTCTAAACCTTTTATCTTCCATCAGACTCTTTATACCTCAGATCCTCAGCTGGATGCATCCTCAGCTTGTTCTCTTCTATTATGCTTCCCTTTTTGAATTACTCTCATTTGTATTGAATCTCGGCATAAATCCTCTTGATTCGCCAAATGCCTCATTTCAAAGCACTTAAATTAATAGTACTGGCTCGATTCCAGAGGATTCCATTCATTCCGCCATATTTACTTAGGGCTTATTGTCCAGTCATATTGGAATTGCAACAGGGGATGTTGGCCTTTCCCCCTTAAAGGGGGTTATAAGGCAGGTGTGGAAGACATTGTGCTGCTTCCAGTGCGTGAGCAGCCTCAGGCAGTAGGCTCCATTCCCTAAATCCTTCTCAACCTTGAAGGGTCCTGAGCATTTGGCTGCAAGCTTGTGGGTGGGGGCTTTCATGAAGAGGTTGCGGGTATCTAACATGACAAGGGAACCAACCATGATCTCATGCCTTGGAAGATGCTTCTGATCAGCAAACTTTTTATAGTCCTCGATGAACTTTGTCAAGTGTTCATGAACCAGGTTGTGCATCTCGCGGAGAGAGAATATGAAGTCCTTGGCATCTGGAACTGCCAAGGAGAGTTGGGGACCAATATGGAAAGAGGGGTTATACCCAGAGTGGCCTCAAAGGGAGAGAAGTTGGTCAAGGAATGGAGGGAGTTGTTGTACATGAAATGTGCTAGGGGTAGGTCCTTGGCCCAGGTGTCTTACAAGGCCATCGCATAGCAGCACAAGTACTTCTCCCATACCTGGTTCACCCACTAAGTCTGCCCATTGGACTGGGGGTGTAGGCAGTGGATCTACAGGGCTAGATGCAAAGGAGGGTCAACAACTCTTCCCAAAACCATGCCGTGAACTGGGGTCCCCTGTCACTCACTATCTCCTTGGGGAGACCAAACATGGCAAAGACATGGTTGACGGATAAATTGCGTTCTCCACCACAGTAATAGAAGAGAGGCAGGGGATGAATAGTGCAAACTTGGTAAATTGGTCCATGACTACCATAATCACATCAGAACCACAGGAGGGTGGGAGCTCCATGATAAAAATCCACTGTACTGAGGTCCATGGCCCCTCAGCCTGCTGCAAGGGGTGTAACAGTCCCTTCTTTCCAGAACAAGCTGATTTTGCCTGGGCGCAGGTGACACAATGAGAGATCCAATAGGGAAAGTCCTTTGAGGACCCAGGCCAATTATAGGTTCTCTTTATGAGATCTGCACATTTTTTGATACCAGGGTGGCCAACGGTTTGGGGGACATGGTGTTCCTCAATAACATGGCTGCATAAGGAAGGAGGAACCCAAACCTGATCATGGAACCAGATTACTCCATCCTGCAATGTATATGGAGTTCTCTTGCAGTGCATGGACTCCAAGTCAGCCAGAAGCTCGATTCCTTCAGGGCAGCAGGTTTGGGAAGTGAGGAAACATGGGAGGAACGGAGTGGCAGAGTCTACATCAGCGAAAGATACAGCAGGGGGAGCCGATGAGAGGATTTGGGAGGGGGTCACTACCATCATAAGATTCAATAGATCCTCCTCCCCGTTGGGGAACAGGGAGGGGTTACAGCTGAGCATATCTGGAAAGACGATCAGTGGGCCTTTGCTGAATTTGTACTTAAAATGGGACTCACAGAGGTCTTGATACGTGCGAGTTTGCCAATGGCCTAGCTTCTGAGGTTTGCGGTAGTAGAGCAGGGCCTTATAGTCCATCCAACCGGTAATTTTGTGCAGGGCGCCCTGCAGGAGATATTCCCAGTGGGTGAGTGACCACGCCACCACCGCTAGCTCCTTACCATATTTGGCCACGCTTGCTCTGTTGCAGTAAACTTCTGGGAGTAATAGGCCACTAGGTGCTCAACTCCCTCGTGCTCCTGTAACAGCACAGCACCCACTGCCACTGACGAGGCATCGCAGGCTACTATTAAGGGCCAGGACATATTGGCATGCCGCAGGACAGGGGCTGTGAAAAAACTCCTTGATATCCTCAAAGGCCTGCTGTCACTTGGGGGACCATTTAAATGGGGCGTTCTTCCCGGTGAGGGGGTGCAAGGGTGCTGCCAGTTGGGCAAGAGCAGAGGAAAATTTCCTCAAAAATGTGACGGTGCCAAGAAAGCTGCAAGCGGTTTTGAGTGATTGGGGCAGGCCAAGACTGAATGGCCTCCAGCTTGCAGGGGGGGACGGAATACCTATCCTTCAGGACAAGAATCCCTAGGAAGGTAACCTCATCCCTGAAGAACTCGCACTAGGAGGGCTTAACGAATAGACCTGCCTTGTGGAGGGCTGCCACTACAGCTTTGAGGTCCCTGACGTGTTGTTTGGGGGTGGGGGAATGGACCAGAATATCATCAATATAGGCCACCGCACAAGAGAGATGCAAGTTTCCCAACACATAGTCAATGAGGCGTTAGAAGGTGGCTGGCGCATTTTTCAAGCCAAACGGCATCATTCTGAACTGGAAAAGCCCCTGGCAAGTGCAGATAGCTGTGAGCTGCTCCTGTCCCCTCGCCACCCTCACCTGATTGAAGGCGTTCACCAGGTCCAACTTTGAGAATACACAAGACTTGGCGATGGCCTGTGCAATGCTCTGCTCTAAGGGTAAGGGGTATGGGTCAGGGATGGTGATGTTGTTGAGGTGTCCCTAGTCGACACAAGGGCGCATGGACCATTATACTTTTCTGGTGAAAACTATGGGGGAGGCGATTGGAGAAGACTTCTTGATGAGCCACCCCTTCTCTAGCATGTCATCCAGCCAACTGCCAAGAGCCCTATCTTCTTCCTCTGTATAGGGGTAGAGGGGGCAGTTGATCTTGACTAGGTCAACCATCAGCTGGAATGTCAAGTCATACTCGGAGTGTGATGGGAGCTTGGATGCCAGTGACATGTTGAAGATGGCCTTATATGGGGCTAGGCAGAAGGAAAAGTCCGTAGGGAGGTCAGCTAGGATGGGATCTGGTGGGGCGATGGAACCAAGGGATGCTCCCTAGGGAAGGGTCTTTAGCAAGGGAATCTCCTCAATCAACTTGAGGTTTCTGAACAACAAGGAGTTGGTTGCAAGATTGATATGAACTTGTTGGCAGCGCCACCAGCCCACCCCCAAAATTACAGGGTAGAGCAAGTCCTGTACCGCTGAGAAATGGTCAGTGAATCCAAAGTCATGAACTAAGAAGTGTAATGGACGTTGGATGCGGTGGGACATCATGGACTCAGATGAAGCGCCCAGGATGGATGAAGCTTCCTCCATCATTAGGTCCAAGTACTGTGCCCCGCCAATGTTGATGAAGTTGCCCACCTCTCTGGTGTCAAGCAGGTCTTGCACTGTGATTACCCCTGACTCTGAGTGAAAGGAAATGAGAAACAAGAAGTATGCTTAGTTCTCTTAGGGTGAGCTAGCAAAAGGGCACCCGAGGAGGGGCCATAACCTAACATCAGGTGAGACTGGCCTAGAACTGTGGGGGTGGGTGCAGCTGATCCGGGGTCTCTATAACACTTCCTTGTCCCACATGAGTAGATGAGGGTTAATATTCACACCCGCTCCACTCTCTTCAGAGGGAGGTGGGTTCACCCTGGGGGATGATCTCATCACACTGAGCAGACTCCAAACACTGGGGCCCAACGATTCAGCCTCCTGATTTGGGCTGGGGACCGGCAGTACCACAAGCAAGGGTTCCTTTTGGTGGAGTTACCCAAAGTGTCCACCGAGGGGGGAGCAAAGGGCAGCTAGACCAGGGGGACACTTCCCTTGGCCGCGCCCACTGGCAGGGGGAGGTGTGATATGTGGTGCCTTAGGGGTGGCGATGGGACACACGGGGTTGTGCCAGGGCCTGACCCCAATTGCACGGGCCACAGAAAACGCGACCTCTAAAGATCTAGGGAGAGGATCCCAAGTGGTATGGGCAGCTGCAGTGGGGTCCAGGGCTGCGCGGAGCGTGGAGACCATGATTTCAACAGGGATTGGAACCAATGGAACCAGGACCACAAAGGCTGCATTAGGGAGTGCAGGTCCGTGGCTGCCTGTCTTAAAGTAAAAAAAGTGGAGGAGGCGCACTGGTCTTGACTCAGGGGACTGGACTGCTGATGTGACCAACGCCAACAAGGGGTGGGGTTGCCCAGCCCGGCAGCAGAGCGGAGCACTCCCCTGACCCAACAGCGGGCATCCCCATCCAGGGCGTCAAGGAGGGCCACACTCTGCTGTGCATCAGAGGGAAGCAGGGACTTTCCCCAATCAGCAATGAGGCGCACCTGGATCTCTGCCAGAACACCCAGGATTTTATTGGCCACCTCATCAGAAGGGACAGGGGGAGCCACCAACCCTGTAGCGTCACCAAAGGGGTATTGCTTACCATTGGTGCTTGGCGGGGTGGGGACCAGTTCAGCTGATCCTGGTGGCAGGCCCAGATGAACGAGGCCACCGCCCAGCAGGAGAAAGCCAGGTCACACAGGGAAAGCACACTCAGAGTGAGGGCGTAGGCCAGCGCATTGCCCATCCCAGTGAGGAGGGCGGAGAAGGCTGAGATTAGTGGTCAGTTCATTATGTCACATATTTGGCTAAGAAGAACTAGACTAGGTTCCCAGTTGGGGTGCGCGAGCACCCAGTGGAGGCCCCAGAATGCCAGAGGCATAGCAGTCCAGGCGACTAATAGAAGTGGGGATCTACAGGAAATGTGAAGAAAGCAAACGTTCAGTAATGTACCAAAGGCCCCCAAGGCAAACCAGATGGTTGTGTTGGGGGCAACTGCGAGTCTTGTTGGGCAACCCCCAAGGGTGGGAGAGGCATGGAGGATGATGACTCATCCATGGTTTGCGGTTGCTGGCCTTCAGATTTAGATAGGAGGCTTGCGCACCAATGGGAAATGGCACAGAGGCCGCCATGTTGTTGGAAATATGGGTAGAGGTATGGTAAACCCCAGGAGAGGGGCTGGGACTGAGCTTCCCCTGGAGGGGGCGCTCATGGTCCCACTGGTGGGCTGGACCCACAGTGGCAGGGCGGCTATGGAAGCCAAACCCACGCATGGTAGTCCAGAGACGCCTTGGGGCTGCTCCAACTGGGGGGCAGTTTCAGCAGACTCGGCAAGCAAATGGATGGAGGATTCTCCATTTAATGGATGTGTGGAAATGAATGAAGCAGCGGGTTCAATGTCAGGAGCATGGCAGATTATTGCATTTTTGATCTGCTGCCATGTGGCGGGATTGAGCAACGAGATAATCCAGTTGGTGAACATCAGAAAGAGGATTTGGGCGATGGCGCACTTCATCAGATTGATTAACAGAATTGTTTATAAATTTTTTAAAGGCAGATGGAGGCTGCAGCAAACTAGGCAGATTTTTTGGATTTATTTCAACGAAAAGCAAAAAGAATGAACAACTGCCCTCAGTGGGGCAGTTGCCTTTTAAACTGGGTGATAGGCATGGGGAAGTATTGAGAGATTGGTCATTTGGTGGATGGGGAAGGGATTTAGTTGGCTGGCTCAGAGGGGGGTAGAAAGCTGCTCCTGATTCTGGAAAAAGCTTAGAAAAAATTTGCAAATTTTCCCAAATTCTTGGGGCCAAGCCAAGTCAATACTACTGATCTGGGTCCTGATGACTCGAATCAGCCTGTTTGCACAGCTTGGGTGGTCCAGATTTGTCCTGGGAGGCAGGGGACCATAGATCAAGATCCCAAATCTGACTATGCGAAACCACTTTGCCCAAAGATTTGGACCACAGTTAGGACAATGCTGGCGCTCAGAAGGAAGACCTGACCCCCCGAGAGGGCGTACAGGGACTGAATGGCCCTGTCAAAGTCTGAACTGCTGTCCATGAGGTGGTTTCTGGGTTTTTTTTAAAAAAGTGATTTGCAAATGCGCAAAACTAATTTAAAAAAAATATAAAATTTTATTTAAGTTTATAGAAAATGAAACTGCTTTAAACAGTTTCGCCTTCTCAGATTTATACTGAGCTTTTGGGGAAGAGCGGGTCCTGTTCCCGCGGTCCCCGGGATCTTCCCGGTGGTGGGCCCCATTCAAGAATCTAGACCTTCAATTTTGGCATTGAGGCCCTTTCAAACTCAGGGTGGGGACCCTCAGGGGTTGCAGAAACTTTTCCCCATTCATTATTTGGCTTCAAATTGCTCTTGAAGCCTGGGCAATTCCCCTTGCCCATATTCCCCAATAT
>JAKSZP010000319.1:0-106583 GCA_022478985.1 Massospora cicadina | reverse complement strand
TTTTAACTTTAAGGCTCAGTGGGATAAACCTTCCTTCAGGTTCTTTCAATTCTGCAACCAATGAAAGGAGGCATGATTGGTTATACAGTGAAATGCACCTCACAGATGTACACCTGGAACTGCATACATGCATAAATGACCGCCAAACATTCTTTCTCAGTTACTGTATAATTAAATTCATGGACTTCAGCATCTGACTACAATAATTTACAGGGTGATTGACTACATTAGAATTATATTGAGATAACACCCCCAACGGTGGTGAGGGAAGCATCTGTTTGAATAATAATAGGTTTTCAAAATTGGGATACATCAGCAGTAGCGCTTGAATAAAAAAAGCTTGAGTTTATAAAGACTATTTGACAGTTCTCAGTCCACTGAAATGGGGCTCCTTTCTTAAAGAGGTGAAATTGTGGTTCACCTATTTTTCTGAAGTTTTTTTATGGACCAACAATAGTACCAATAATTTCAAGAAAAACATGAACATTGCACTTTCTACTCTGCTGCGTCATGCGTTCAATCTTTCAACCTTTGCTGGCTGGGCCGCAAGCCATGTTTGTCAATGACAAATCCAGATAATCCAGTTGCTTCTGGAAAATTACATATGAATATTAATTTTTATCTCATACTTAGAAATAATGTGGAAATCCTATTCTAGTGTTGTTTTTGTTCATAAAACGTCATAGAGAAAACGTTTATATCATCTAAATAAATGAGGACCTAAGAAATAGTTTTTTATTTAACCGAGATAAGCTGATCAGGAGATGAACATTACTGAAACTTAAAACCTAGAAATAAAGCCTCATTAAATAAAAAAAAATGAAACACCCAAGATGAGCGGGTGACACAAATAACGCAAACACAGCTACCCAGGTGGGGACAGCAGGAACTACTTATCCCATCATGGCGGAAGGGGAGGGGGTCAGGGGGCTCATCCTCGGCAACATCTTCATCCCAAAGCATGGCATGGGCTATGGCATAGAGCAGGGGCGTCGGGGCGTCAGCAGGATGTGGAAATATTTTTCTGAAGATTGGTGTAGTAATAAGACAACCGCTATATATAAGAGTTCTGATGTAGTTTGTCAAAGCTAGTTAAGCTTCCATGCGTGCATCAGGTAGTTTTTTGAACGTGGCGATATTGGTGCAGGTAATCTTTGATTTGGGATTCCTTGCTACCTCTGCCATGTGCTAGATGGCATTGTTGGCTTCTTTGTGGGCTTTGTGTAAGGAGAGTGTTTATAACTATCTTGTTTCTAGAATGATGGTGCTTGGTGCACAGAGCCAACGCATGGAAATTAGCCGTTAGTACCAAAGTTACTAAAGCCCAGCAGAAAGTGCAGGAGCAATAATAACTTAAGGGAAAAGTGCAATCACAATAGCAAACAATCGACCAAAAACGATGCGGTGCACAAAGTGGAAAGGGTAAACGTCCCAGGTTGTAGGGAACCTGGGCGACCCAACGATGTGTGAGTTAAAAACCTAATAAATTAAGAATAAGGTGGTTAATGTAGCGCGAGACCTCCTCAAAGAGGTCCGTGCACATGTTCACTAAAGATAACATAAGAAAAATGGGAAAATAGGAAAATGTTTACTGGGAAGTCGACCAATAAGGAGTGTTGGTCATGGGAGATAGAATTAAACTAAATCAGGGAAATACGGGGTTTACTGAAGTAGCCCAAGCACTGACCCACCAATAGGCAAACATTACCATCCAAATTGGTAGAATATGCTGAAACTGACTTCACTCAAGTAATTGATTGAAGTTGGATCTGACCCAAACGCATGATTTCATAAATGGAACGGGTTTCAAAATCCCATTTCTCAACTAACTGAAATGAACCGTCTACATTAATGGAGTAAACCGTCCGTTTTAACGCCTGGGCCAACATATGGGGCTGGGCATTAGGCACCTCACTAGCACCAACCTGTGCATACTTGGCTTGTACCCAGCGTTAGTCTAGTGTGTGCCTAAGGTCAAAAAGGGCCTGAAGCTTCACCTTCTGGGCCTCCTGTCACCCAGCCTTATCCTTAGGGTTGGTTCCCACTATGATGTCATTTAACCTTGACATTACTTTCTCCTCCCAATGGGGCTCCACCCCCGCTCCAGGGGCCTGCGCAAGAAAAAAGATTTCTGTGGACTGGGGACAACTTCATGGTGGCAACAGTCGTTTTGGGTTGAGATCCAGCAGCCTGGGGGAAACGCTTGTGGAAGGCTATAATTAGAATTTGGGCATGCACACAGTCGTGCGCTGGAACCCAATTGTTCTCTGCAGCGTCGAACCCCTTCCAGGATACCAGGTACTCAAGTCTTCTTTTAACGCGGTGAGAGGCAACTATTTCCTCCACTTCCCACTCTGGAGCCCCATCCACGAGATAGGCCTCAGGAGTCTCTGGTGGGGGGCCCTCAAACAATGTCAATTTGCTCTCATGGATGACAGAGAAGATCCAAAATGAATAGGGAAGATCTAGCTGGTATGAGGCATAGCCTAACTTTCTATATAAAGCGGTAAGGGCCAATCCTCTTTGTTCCCAGCTTCTTGCATGGCTGCTTGATAGGGATGTTATGAGCATCAAGCATAACGAGATCCCCTTCCTTGTAAGATGGACCCACTCAGCGCTTGATAACAGCGTTCTCCTTATAAACCTGCATTGCTGCCTCCAAACTAGTGGAAACCCCCTGGTGGACCTTCTTGATATTCTTGGAAAAGTCCACCACTGCTTCAACTTTAGATCCACAGCTGGGTTCCATGTTAAAGGCGGGATTAAAACCATGGTTGGTAAAAAAGGGGAACAACCAATTGAAGAGTGCAAAGTGTTGTTGTAGCCAAATTGGGCCATAGGAAGGTGAGAAACCCAATCTGAAAGATCCGCAGCGGTATAACACTGCAGAAACTGTTCCAAGCACTTTTCAATCGTTCAGTCTGCCCATCTGATCGGGTGTGATAGGCAGTTGAATGGCAAGGGCGAATCTGAAGAGTCTTACACAACTCTTCCCAAAAGATGGAGGTAAACTGGGGGCCCCAGTCACTGATAATTTCTTGAGGGAACCCCATGAAGCGCAAACACATGGGTGACGAAGAGCCTAGCCATCTCAGCTGCGGTTATTGTAGTTCTGCAAGAAATAAAGTGGGCGAACTTTGTGAACCTGTCCACCACCACCATGATGGCATCATACCCCATCAGAGACAGTTAATTCCACAATGAAATCCACCAATAGGGAAGTCAAGGGCCCTTCAGCCTTCTGGACTGGTACCAACAACCCTGCTAAAGGTTGACGATTTGGTTTCACTTAATTGCAGATCAGGCACTCCTTAAAATACCGCCTCACCTGAGCAGGAAAGCCCTTCCTATTTTAGGTGAGACGTATCAACTTGAAGGTCTTTGCTTTCCCAGGATGACCAATGGTGATTTCATCATGATGGTCTCGGATGAATTCCAGGCGCAGTGGTCCAGCAGGTACCTGAAGGCGCCCCTGAAACCACACCATCTCATCCTTTACATGATAACCCCTGGATAGGTCCTCTTGATTTAAAGCGCTCTTTGCAAGTACCATAGTATATTTGGTTGAGAGCGGCTGAGAAAGGATAACCTTTCTGAACATACCATACTCCTCCGCATTTTCCAGAGGTGCAAGTGCTGGCCCGTTGGCTGGGGCAGAAGGAAGTTGAGAAATAATTTTGTTTAGAGGAATCATCGCCTGTGTGATGTGGACTTCTACCTCCTTCGATCAGGAGCTAGAGCAGGGTCGCAGCTTAAAGCATCCGCCAAACCATTATCCTTGCCCTTGATGAATTTTTAAGAAAAGGCAAATTGGGCAAGGTTCTCATTCCAACGGGTCTGCCATGGGGTTAGGACATGAGGGGCGCGGTAGTACAGCAAGGCACGGTGATCTGTACATGCGTGGAACAGTTGGGTAGAGCCATGTAAGTGGAGACGCCAATATGTCAGCGCCTCAACCGCTGCTAGTAACTCCTTGTCATAAACGGCGTAATTCAACTCAGTTAGAGACATTTTCCTGGGTAAATATCCACTTGGATGATCTATATCATCTTCGCCTACTTGTAACAAGGCAGCCGCTATGGCGAAGTTGGAGGCATCAGTAGACACAACGAACTCTTTGGAAGAGTCAACATGATAAAGGATGAACGTGGACAACAGGGTGCACTTCACAGTTTGGAAAGCATCCTCCAAAATGGGGGACCACTGAAGCACTTTTGCACTACTAGCCCTATACAAGGGCACTGCCACCTCAGAAAGATTGGGAGTGAACTTCTTGAGGAACATACACATTCCCAAAAAACTCCTCAATTCTTTTACTGAAGTAGGGTTAGGCCACTCACAAAGCGCCTTTCCTTGTCTGGAATTATCATGTTTCCTTGGTCAAACACGTCGTTGCCCATAAAAGTGACCTGGGACTAGAAGAATTCACACTTGCTGATCTTCAGAGTAAAGCTGGCTGCCTTTAACCGCTCCACCACTTGCTGAAGGTGTACTGCATGGGACTCCTGATCAGGGGGAAAACACCATGATATCATCCATGTAGGCAACCGCGCATACCCCTAATAAGTCCACCAACGCTGCATCAATGCGTCGTTGAAAGATAAGAGGCATTCTTAATACCAAAGGACATGACCCAAAACTGGAAAACCCTTTTCTGGTATGGATGGCGGTTAACCAATCTTGTCCCTTTTTATTCTGATTCTGATTGAACGCATTAAGGCATCCAGCTTGTAAAAGATCTTAGCCTTCTCAACATAGCGCGCAATCTGAGAGTCCAAAGGGATGGGATGTAGATCTGGTACAGTGACGTTTTTAAGGTTCCTATAGTCCACACATGGGCGCAGAGTACCATCAGCCTTCTCAACAAAGAGAAGTGGGGGCATACAGGGGAGGTACGCTGAAAAATCACAACTTTGGCTAACTATTTCATTCACCCACACATCCAAAGCCTCTTCCTCTCAGACAGTACTGGTAAATGGGGGAAGATATACGCACCAGATCCACAGTGATCTTGAAGTCACAATCAAACTCAGAGTGCTCAGGGAGTGCATTAGCGGATGCTGCATCAAAAGAGGTTTCCAAAATCTCCAAGCAAGAAGGTATAGGAACTTCCACTGAGGGCTTTAGAAAAGGGGCAAGGCTATAAGGGTAAAGGTGGGGCCAGTGGGGCAATTTGCCCTAAGCATTCTTTTCTGAGAAAGGAACAACTAATGTGCGACCATTCTTCAAAGTGAGGAATAGGTTATTCTATTTCATGTCGGGTTTAACGTCAAAATTTCGCCACCACTCAACACCTAAAATGATGGAGAACAGGAGGTTTTTGACAGCTTTGAATTGATCAGACAAGTGGTACTTTTCAACATGATAATCACTGTCCCAATGATATTCAGAATGGGAATACCTTGGGACGCCCCTCCCTTAACCATACCACCTAGCAAGTAACTCAGTCCCAGGTAATCGGCTAGGCTCTGGTCCATAAAGTTTTCAGTGGCGCCAGTATCTACCAAGATAGTGGTGCTGAGTTTCCCTAAAGGGGAGAAGAGAGTAGCAGTCAGTAGAAAATACCCGGAATGGTCTTTATTTAAGGTAGACAATGAAAATACCTCGCCAAAGTTTCTTCCTCTGGATCAAGAAAGCTATTAGAGTATGTTTTGGAACCATAGAAGGGGGAGGGATAGTTGGCCACTCTTAATACTGAGGCCACATACCCCACCATGCCTTCTGCAAGTGCATATACTTTATCATATTTTAAGCAAAGTTCTTTCTCCGCTTCCTGAGTGCCCCAGATCATGGTAGGGGTAAACGAGGGTTCTCAGGGGTTATTTGATATACTGGAATAGGGTTCTCATCCAGGCCATAATAGCTAAGAAACGGCTCAGAGGTTTGGATAAGATTTATATCATAAAACGCATTTTTAGACGTGAATGACCCTAATCCCCACACTGCAATGGAATGCCCAATGTTGTCTAAGGCCAACACCCCCAGGCCCATCTGTGATGATTTCGCCAACAGTGTCTGAATGCGCTGTCAAAGGAAAACTAGTTTATTTAACTTAAAATTGATAAGTTGGCGGAAAGTCAGGAAATCATGACTTTTGGACATTGAAGCATCTGTATCCACCAGGTACAAGCACAAAGGGTGAATATTTTCCAGTTGGAGGCAACCATAATAACGCTGAGTTGCTCTAATGTTTGGGAAAAAGGGAAAACAGTGGTGCGGCTGACCACAGCCAAAGCCCTCAGCTGGCGCCCACCATTTCCACTTTAGAAAAAGTCCCACATGGAAAAAGTTTGTGCACATAATTTTAGGTGGTTGGTTGACTAATGTAAGGAGAGTGTCTATAGCTATCCTGTTTCCAGTGTGGTGGTGCTTGGTGCACAGAGCCAACGCATGGAAACTAGCCATTAGTATCAAAGACACTAGAGCCCAGCAAGGGTTCTGGAGCAGTAATAACTTAAGGGAAAAAGTGCAATCATGATAGCAAACAACTGACCAAAAATGATGTGGTGCACAAAGTGGGAAGGGGTAAACATCCTAGGTTGGAGGGAACCTGGGCGGCCCAATGGTGCATGAGTTGAAAATTTAATGGTATTTAGAATAAGGTGGTTAACATAGTGCGAGACCTCCTTGAAGAGGTCCGTGCACATGTTCACTAAAGATAACATAAGAAAAATGGGAAAATAGGAAAATGTTTACTGGGAAGTCGACCAATAAGGAGTGTTGGTCATGGGAGATAGAATTAAACTAAATCAGGGAAATACGGGGTTTACTGAAGTAGCCCAAGCACTGACCCACCAATAGGCAAACACTACCATCCAAATTGGTAGAATATGCTGAAACTGACTTCACTCAAGTAATTGATTGAAGTTGGATCTGACCCAAACGCATGATTTCATAAATGGAACGGGTTTCAAAATCCCATTTCTCAACTAACTGAAATGAACCGTCTACATTAATGGAGTAAACCGTCCGTTTTAACGCCTGGGCCAACATATGGGGCTGGGCATTAGGCACCTCACTAGCACCAACCTGTGCATACTTGGCTTGTACCCAGCGTTAGTCTAGTGTGTGCCTAAGGTCAGGAAGGGCCTGAAGCTTCACCTTCTGGGCCTCCTGCCCAGCCTTATCCTTAGGGTTGGTTCCTTCTATGATGTCATTTAACCATGACACTTCGATCAGCATATCTTTTTGTATCTTATTGGCTTTGGAGGGAATATTGGGAGGAGGGATTTCTCCTGCAAACATTGCCACTGATTTGGTGGCAGCTTTGTGGAGAGGGCGACAATATGGCTTAGTCATTGCTTCAACAGCCAGCTGGTGGTTTCCTTGGAACGTTTTGGCATCTTTCTTGGGGGCATATAAGTGAGGGGTAGTTCCTCATTATTGTTGATATACACAAACTGCATAATTTGTATATTACGTTGTCAATTAAATTCCCAGTCTCATCAAATTTGGCCAATAAATCTTAAGGATTTTGGTTAACTTGATTTGGGGAGTCGGCATTTTCCTGAGGTTTGATTGGTTTGTTGGAGAAATGCATGGAATGAACTGGGGTCCAATCTTGTGCTTGATTGTATGGAGTGTTTGTGGCACTGGGGCTAGGAGGAGGCTGATTGGTGGCTGCGGATGCAGCTGCAGCAACAGGCTTTGGGGAAGGGGGAGGTAGTATCGCGCCCTATACCAAAGGTGGCGCAGGGTGGGTGGTGGAATATGGTCAGCGGTCAAGAAAAAAGTGCCGTCTGAAGCAGCTAGGGATGGGCACTTGCATTTCAAGTGGTCCAACTCAAAACATGTTGGACAGATCATCTGTCCGCCCTTGACGTGGGCCCAGAGCGGATGGTCAGGGGCAGAGTGAATAACGGCGTGAGGGTGAATTGACAGGGCAATTTTTTTCGAGTTAGGGCTGATTGTGGCATATGCCCAAGGCCCAGCGAGGTGTGTGGCCCCATTTGGGACCACAAATTGTAAGATGGGGTTGGAGCCATAGGCTTCCAAACCTTCCATCAGCTCCTGGTGGAGCACTTCTGGGGGGAGGTGGGTGGGAAAACTAGCGAACTGAACCACCAAAGTGGTATCCACTAGGAGCCATGTCCAAATTGTGTTGAGAGGGGTACCCTGGAAAACCAGCGGCACAGTTGCTGCTGTGGTGGCATCAGCTTCACATGTGAAGCTGAGATCAAAGTACCCCTTATAGGGGCAGAAGCCAATAAAACTGGCGGGATGCATCACCGCCTGAGCCATTTTGATAATGGCTTGGTCATGGTAGGGGAAAAGTTTCCAATAGTTGACCCTAAGGCCAAAATGCATTTTGCTCTGGGGGAGCACCAGGGGCAGTGGGGTACCGCTTGGGTTTGAGCGAGGTGGGTGTCAAGATCCTTGGGGAGGAACAAATCGTCCCAGGGGTTTGATGTGACTGAGAGAGCCAGTCTGAGCGCGTTTTCCCGTTGGATGGAAAATGGCAAGGGGAGTTTCGCTGCTGCCCCACACTGGGGCAGCTGGCAGGGAATCTAATGACATCAGAGCAAAACTATGGTGGGTGATTAAGTTTTACTTTTATTAACTGTATAAATTGATCAGAAAGTTACGCCAAGCGGAAAGAGAGTAGGACATAAGAAATCTTTAATCACCAAGAATGATATCTATAGCTCATTGAAAAGTTGGGGGGCATTGTATAGCCCTTGTGACATTCTCATAGGATGGTAGAAGCCCTATGCTATAACCATGGTGCAATTTCTGCTCCGCCTTGAGCAGCTCTATCTACCACTAGTCCAAAATTCAATCTAAGGCTAAAAATAATTTACCAAGAAGTTTAATGCAATATTGATCTATGGTAAGGGATAATAATCCTTTTTTAATACCATTAAGTTTGTTAGACTTTCACCAGGCGGTTTAAAACATCTTTTATTTATATGTTCAACACCAGGGAGGCCCAAAGACTCTTGGAGGGCATTAGCATCCCGTGTTGAATTAACTGGTTAATTTCAGCATTAACAACTTCCTCTGATGCCTTTGAACATCTAATCAGATGGAGACAAATTGTTAAAAGATTCCCAATGTTTATATGGAGAATCACATCATGCCACAACCCAAATCATAGTCATCTTTGAGAAATTTAATGATGTACTTAAAAAAAATGCCCAGATTGGTCCCTCTCATCCTCAGTTAATCATGAGACTTTCCTGAGGTACTAGAGAGTAGATAAATTGATTGATATTAATGCTAAGACCTAGTTCATCTAGTGGTCAAAGTAAACAATATGAACTTTTTCAACGGGAAATATATGCACAAAAGCGATAATTAGGTGTCGCTTTATCTGAATATATATATATATAATAGCTATAAGCGCTTGAATTTCGCTATGGTCATCAAGGATAAACCCAGGTGCAGTAACAGGTCCAGAATTGGAATGACAGAAATGTGAGTATATCTCATCACATAATCCTTGAGGAATTTCCAACTATTTTCAATTACACTATCACTTGATAGCCTGTTGGAATAGTTTGATTACAATTGGCATGTAGCGGAATCACAGTATATTCCTCAGTCTGGTTAGGTAATCACTACATACGGGCCCAAATCTGCTGATAACTCTAGGGCACTATACTATTCTTGAATACTAGCTTGACAAACCTCTGAGTTTGAGGCGCCAGAACCTCATCCTTAAGCTGTTATAGTATTAATAGTTTGTCTGAGGGTTTCATAAGTATCCTCTTCAAATTTTTTTGGACTCCATGAGCTCTTTTAAATGAAGTACCAATAATAAAGTCATATTTTTTGATTTGAGAAAACAATAGCAAGAGTAGATACTACCAGTGCGCTTAATTGTAGTGGCAAAAACTGTATGCTCCTTCCAAATTAGTGGTCTGAGGGCTGCAGCAGCATGCTTTTCTGATGATCTATGTTGGTAGTGAGGAATAGTCTCTTCACCAGTTTAGTGGACACAATATTAATGGGTGCTTCACTGTCCACAATTGCACGGACTTTAAGCCTATTTACTAAAATATCAAAATGTGTTCATTCAAAAAAATAAGCGTCTATTGAATTGATTGTTTGGACTTCTAAGGTTTCCACCTGTATTTAAAAAGGTTTAAATCTCTACGCATATCTGGGGGTTGAATTCCCTCAAAATTTTGATAGGCCTTGCCATTTGGATCCCATTCAATTGGAGAATATCACCAGTGGTAATTGGTAGCTCTTGTGCTCCTAAGTGTTGAGCGTACGGCTTCACTACTATTTTGGGCGCCAACTCAGCTTCACCTTTCTTTGGGGCACAGTGGGTCACAATAACCCTATCTTCAAAAAGATTTCTGAATCACTGGAGGCAAGGTGGCTTTGTCATGTGGCGGCCTGACCAAAAGTGTGATTAGAGATTTTTCATACTTGCGATGTTTTTAGAAGAGGGGATGTAGAAAATTCCAGTTCTACTCTGCCCTGTTTTCCCAAGTCTTCCTCTTTTATGGGGTTCACTAAATGAACCCTAGCCCTAGAACTGGCCTTAGGGCAATGATTGGCACAATGGCGTACATTATTGTAAAAATAAAGAATGACCATATTGTTATCAGGCTTCTCAAAAGGAGGTCCATATGCCCAAGTTAATTCCTTAGGGGCAGAAATACCTTAATCAGATTAATCACATGCTTCCTGTGGGCTTGAATTTGGTGTTTCAAAGTGACAGCGCAACAATGAAGGTAATTTGTTATGTGTGTAATTTCGTTTTCCTCATTGGAAACTGGTATCAAAATTTGATACAACTGTTTATAGGGCTAACAGGTGTGGTGAAGAGCAATCAGGGTGTCAAAATTATTTATAGAATTGGCCTTGTACAGTGTCTGAGCCTCCAATTAAAAGCGTTTGGCAAACACTTGAATAGCTTTGTATATTTAAATAATATCAAGGTTTTTTATCTTATGAGTAAACATCCATTCAACTCTTCCAAACTCCTTGATAAGAAGGGCCTGGCGTTATTGTAAACTACGCCACCTTCTTTGATTTTGGCATGACTAAATCTTGACTCTTCAATCCCAATGAGTTCATTACCACTACCAACATAGTGTATCAAGTGCTACAGTTATTATAATCTTAAAGAGAGCCAGAAATTGTGTACATACACATTTTTATTAAGATTCAGTAAATTCACTATGTTGACCAGAAATTGGCTATCATGGCTGCATGTCTGAGGGGCCTGAGGTGACCAAATGCAACTGTGAGCTGTCATATTGTAAAGGGCCAAAGAGGCTCCAACAGCCAGAATGTAGGAGAACTCAGCGGCTTGATTACTTGTAACTCATGAACCATTGCCCTCACCCTCAGAATCCGTCAGAAGTGTTTCCTAAGCAATATGAACCAAATGGCAATAGCAGTTGTTCTGTCACATCTTTAACTTAAATAGATTCATTAATTCAAAAAAATTGTGGCATTACGTCTGAAACATAATTTACATATTGGCAATTGTTTGGTCAGCGGACTGGAAGCCTGCTTTTAAAAACATATTTTCACTTGTGAGAAACCTTACTTGCTGTCCCAATTTTCTGATTTTGATGATCATGACCCAATATGATATTGGAAAGTAGGCAATGCGGGCCTTCAATTACATACATAATTGACAAGTCTAATCTGCACATTTTGGCTGGCCTGGTGACCATCCGTCTCAGCATCCAAGAATTGCGCTACCTCTGGTGGAAGTAGTCTTTAATTAAGCTATCAGAGTCCATTCCTGATAGAATTGGTGTACAGAGAAACAAAATGTGTGCCTCTGTAGTGAGAACCATATTTTTAATTTAGTGCAAGGGAGTCGGAATTCATGCACACAGGTCAGTTACACAAAGAAAAAGGTAATAAGTGATGACAGTACCTTTGACCAAAACCAACACAAAAAGGCTTATGATCGATAACAGGGCTTATATTAATAAATTAAAGGAGCACGCTTTAGTATCTGGTAATGCCAGTGACTCAGGGACTTGATCAAATTATCTTCTTGTTAGGCTTCCACAGCTTCTACAGGAAAGTTCCCTTGCGATTGGCATTTCTCTTCAGATATTCTTGTTCTACCGCATTACCATTAATGCCTTATCTATTTACCAATCAGCACTTTAAAATTGGTAGACTAAACTGGTGATATCTAAATTGGGCCTCCAAAAGGAAATATAAAGCTTGGAGTATCCCCAGAGAAATGTAATCCAAGGAACATAGTCAAACTACTAGAAGATGGCACTGATGGATATAATGACCTTATTACTGGTGGTTTTATGCCAGCATGAGGGCAATGTAGACAAATATGCTGAATAAAGTAGAGTGATAAGATAATCAAGAGCATAGCATTGATGGCCAATAATTTTAAGGGAACGAGAGATGTACCAGCGGGGTTTAGGGGTAAAATTAAAAGCAACCCATATGTTAGGCTTTTACATGAAAACTGGAGTCCAAGTGTCAAGTTAAGTGCGCTGGCTAAATGAATACAATATCTTATTATTATTTAGATTGTGACATTAAATATTAAAAATAACATCTCCAGATGTTTAATCAAACCAATTACAACATCACCACTACGCATCTTCTCATACAATGCATTCACTTCACTCAAACACTAGAACAGTGGTAACTATGACAATCAATTGGCAACACAATGCAAGGTCTCCACTCAATGCACCATATCATAATAATACTATTTGTAGCTTTAAAGACCATTAGACAATCTTCCTTCAGGCTCCTTTAAGTTATGCAGCCATCTCAATAGGAATGGCCTGTCACCACAGTAAAATAGTCTCCATTGACATATACTTTGAGCTGCTTACAGGCATATTACAACAAGGCATTCTCTCTTGGTTACAGTATATTTCTCTCTTTCTTACTCAGAGTATGGCTTTTAAAGATACTACAGGGTGTTCATTGCTGAATTCATCCACCTGACTTAACATGACACCGACTGCCATCAATGAAGCATCAGTTTAAAATAATGAAAGCTGATTAAAATTTAAATAATGAAATATCAGTTTTGTCATCAAGTATATTCTATAATCATCAAAGGATTCCTGAGCTTCTATAATCCATATGAAGTCTTTATTGGGATCCTATAACAGCTGAATAAGCATCTCAGCTATGGAAGCAAAGTTCTCTGATGAACAGCAATAATAGTTAACCATTCAAAAAACCGCCTGCACATATTGAACAATCTTCATTTAAAACTTGGCCCAATTTTGCCTCAACCTTGTTTTTAGGGTTAGTCCATTAGTGTTGACTTTAAAACCCAAATATATAATCTCCTTTTTAAGAAGTGACATTTTGGAGGTTTTACCTTAAGATTTGTTGCTAGTAGATTTTTTGTAAACTTTTTCCAAGTGATCTAGGTGATCTGTAAGAATGTGACTCAAAACATTGATATTCTCACGTAGTTGAGAACGCATAACAACTTTAGATCACCTAGAAAAGTATACATTACTAATTGGAACATTGACACTTCATTGCAAAGACCCTGAAGCATCTGCGTTGGCTGATATAAACCATGTTTTGTAATTGATAAGTGACATAATTGTAGGAGTTAATAATAGGTATAAGGAGGATATGGGACAGACCTGAGGAGTCAAATTGGCCGCCCTCTGTGATCTTAGATACACTGTAAATAAACGTTGGGTTAAGGCAAGCAGGCCCAAGTTCATCCCCAGGAATTGCGTGATGGGGCCTGACAATATGTTGTCGAGTTTAAAAGTTTCTATATATTGTTTAAATTGTGACAGTACATTGCATTTAGTTTCAGAACGCGAATTAAATTTTTTATAAATTTAGTATTATAAATATCAAGGTTGTTCAGTTAATATTAAAGTCTCAAGTTTGTGGTTACTTGTGATCTAAAAATACTATAATTTTGAGTTTTATTATTTTAGCTAGAAGCATTTCCAAGCCTAACAAATTGAGTGAGGCCTAAATAGTTTTTCTTTAAATTTGGGTCACTCTACCAATCTCTTAATTAATCGTCTCACTTACAATTAAAAACCTTAAATTATATACATATATTTGTCTACCCTATGCTATCTTTTGTTGGCCTTACAGTATACCTCCTTATAACAGTATCATTGTTTTATTCCACAAGCTCTGAAGATGGGAGCATCATATTGGGTGCGTGTACTTTTCTTTTATTAACGGTTTTTTCTAGAGCTCTAGAGGCACTCTCTTCATATTAAATGACCAACCCCTTATTTTTCTCTTTACTTATTATTTAATGTGTGATTTTCTCTTTGTATTAAAGACATGAATTGGCTATGCAACATGATCCCAATGCTTCTAGACCTGGCGTTATCATTTCTTTTGGCAGTGATACAGCTCAGCATTTCTCTTGTTATTTCCTGTGGTAAGACTCCCACCATTTCTGTGAGTACTTCGTGGTTTTGGGCTTTTCAAAGCCTTGTTTCTTGGGCTTCTAATTTTCTAAAGCTTCTTCAATTATAACAAAAGCTGCCCTCACTCGCCTTTTTCTGGCATTAAAGCTGCATCAGCTTTTACTCAGGCGCCCGCATGAGTATTTCTAGTTTTGGTGACTATGTTAATAGTGGATGAGGCGATAGAAAGTTTAAATCGCTTCTTGGAAGCGTGGCGTCCCTGGGTTCTTTTAAGTTCAAACCTTCCATGTTTCATTTGCACCCAGTTAATTTGTGCGCCTTTGGTGCCCCTATTTATATGAGTCTGGTTGGGTCTTGGGCTTAATGTTTCCTGATGTCATCAAAGTGTCATTTTTTTAAAAACTGTAACAAGCTGGTCAGTAACACTTGAGGGAAGTCAGGCTCCTCTTGCCTCCTTTCATTCTGTGATTGGTTCTTTTATTTGTGATTTTTCTGCACAACCAAAGGGGAGTCCATTGATTTGTCTGTGAATATTTCACTGATGATGACCCCTATAAATACAGGCCTTAGAACCAATTTCTTTTTGCATATGGAAGCATCCGTTGCTTCCTCACCTTCCTTTTATGGAGAGAATGAAAGTTAGCAGGGTCTGGACCGGGTAGATTAATTAAATATTTCAGATATTTAGCCATGAAGGTTCCACCTGCAGCAACCACTATAAATATTGCTATTAGAAGGACTAGCTTTTTAAAAAATGTTGGCACCTTCAAGTGCCACACTTTCACTATCAAGGAAACCCAAGTGTCAGAAGGGGTCAGCCCTGATTATTTGATTAGTTTTACATTGATTTAATGCCCCAACCCAGAATTCCATTCCCCAGAATGATATGAACCCTCAGTTGTAGGAGTATCGCCATCTGGGTGATGGATAATGGGGTGTTGGAAATTTACCTTTGCAGAATAAAAATAAGAATGCTGTAGGTCAAGTTCCACCAAAAAAGGGAAATGTTGGCCATTTGCATTATTTCAATGTTGTTAAGAGTTCATTTTAATATGAGTAAAAATGCAAAAGTCAATATAATCAGCCAAAAGTCCCTGGCCAATTCTTGGTGGAACCCCATTAATTGGGGAAACACTAGTTCAAAACCTGTAAAGGCCCTAGTATAAAAATCAGCTGGTTAAATTACTCTGACCTCACTGCGGACCTCAGGGGAATTATTGGAAGGCACTCCCCTGACCCAAAGAAGTCCTCCAACGCACCTGCGCAGGGACCCCCCTTTTATAGGCTTGGCGGGGGTCCCAAGGTGCAATAAATTTATCAGGTGGTGATGGCTTAAATTTATAAAAACACACCCCACAGGTATGTTTGAGCCAATCAGAATTTCTCTTCCCTTGTTCCGCTGCCCTGAAGTGAGTTCCCAAGCTATGGTACGTTATTCCTGCATATATCCTAATTTGGACTCATGCATGTTATTCTGGACATATTCTTGAATTTCCCCCCTTGACCCTCGAAATTACTTTAAAAACTAGATAGTCAGAGGTCACGGGCTATTGTTTTTTCCTTATTGCATGCTTAATAAAATCATAAAAATCCAATTTTATTAGCGTTTTTTATTTTATCATTATCTTATATTTGTGGAAACCAGCCAGCGGAAGCACCAGCAAGCAACAAAAAGCTAGTTTCCACATGGGGCACAGATGGATATCACGTTAGGTATGGTGCCTCTGTAACCTAAAACGCTGTTTTTGGAGATTTTATATATACAACTTAGTCGTTTTTAATTTCTTGAGGAAGCTGTCCTTATGCAATATCATTATACTATATCACCCCTGAGTATCCTTGGCTGACCCCCACCATGATTGGCTGCATGATGAGTTAGAAAGAATTTTAATAAAAGAATAAAGCAATAGGTATGCTATTGAAGAAGATGTTGCTGGGTATGTTCCATCAGTCATAAGAGTGGCAAGCCATTCTATCTCATTCTTTGATTTAAGACACATCCTGGTGGTATTAATATAATTAAAACTGATCCTATTAATTGACTGTTTGTCATGTATATATTAAATAAGAGTATTATTGGTATATTTTTATTGGCTACTATCTCTTCCCCTTAAAAGAAGTTTAGAACAGCAATTTTTGGGTAGATTCCAGTTCCTCTTAGAACTTTATTGATTGAGAACTAGATGACTTCCTTGAGTTAAACAAGTTACCTGGTGGTATGGTAAGGGCAGATCCTTCCAAGGGTTTTTAATCAAGATCAAAACTGGTATAAATTGTCACAGGTATAGTTGCACAAAATAGGTGTAACTGTATAAAGACAGTATACCTCAAAATAAACATAAAGCTTAATATAAGCTTTTATTAGATATAATCTATTTAAATGCGCTTTAGTCTTGATGGGTACTTCCAGCGCTAAAGATCCATCATGAGCATAAAGAAAACTTCTGACAATGAAGATAGATACCAGAATGTGAGTTTTTGCTTTTGTCCCCGTTACAGTACAAGGTTTTTCCATTTATACCCTGGCCTCTATTGGATCAGCCTTTCCTGAAGCTCCCAAATCTTCTAACAGATCCCATTTATGGCCTACTAATGGGCTGTAAACTTTACTGGTAAAACTGGATGGTCATTTGTTTAACGTCAGGTACATCTTGATGGTCATATGTCCAACTTTGGGCACATTTAGATTATCAATTGGCTGAGTAATTCTGGATCTTTGATCAATAGGACTAAAATTGTTTAAGAAAACTGGGAACACAGTTTATCAAATTGATAGGGATTGATTTGCTGAAAGTCAGGACCATATGATGAATTATTTTATAAATCTTTTAATTTTAGTTTGAAGATTGTGAACGGAATAAATTTCTTTGGATTGATGAGAATCAATATGGTAAGGGACACAAAAGCGGTACTAGAATATCATTGAGATCTATAGGGAATTTGGGGTACCATTTGTTTGGTTGATCTCATATGGTGTTCAAATTAATAAAATTTCCCCCACTTGGCCAAACATATGGAAATGACGTATTGCCTGTGGCTGGTGGTAGGTTTATAGTTTGTGGTAATTGTCATCTTGGCACCCTGCTGGAATTGCTTTAAGAATTTTAGCGTGCACCCTATTGATGGTGTTCCTTTAGCAGGGTCTTTAAGCATATACATATTGGTTAAAAAACTTTTATTTAATCTCAAATGGCCCTAGCCAGATGTGTTTGAGCTTACTTGTTCTGCCAAAACCATAGTTTTGCAGTAGAGCACTTTTTATAATGAAACAGGGCAAAGGATGATGGTTCTGGCTGTCACTCTCCTACATCTTATTTTCCAGAATAGCACAAAAGAGTAAATCTCAGTTTGGAGATTGATCAAAGTTTGAGCAAGGCTTTTTCATATTAACTGGGGTCAATCCTGCTATGAACACAGGAGTATAGGATTGGAGGTAGTGCGGGTTGTCACCCTTACAGGATTTGAAATGGTGATCATCCCAATGATGGGTGGAATGTGATATTGTACGCGAAGAAGGCACAAGTAAAGAGGAGATTCCAAATGGATGATCTGCCTGACACCAATTTTCATATGATGCTACTAGATTTCCATTGACCTAATCCACCATACCATTGGTTTTAGGGTGATAGGGCGTCCTTAGGACCTCAAAATTTTGCCATCAAATTGTTAATCTTGGTGATCACCTGAGAATTGAAGTTTGTGGCATTATTTGTCAGAAGGAATTGTGGGTACACGTGTTTATACATATTAAAAATAAATTTGGTGAGAATTTAGTCCTTCAGGTCACTTTTGGTTAGGCTTTGACCCATTTCATAAGGTGGCCAAATCTCCCCCCCCACCACGATGTATCTATACTTCTGCTGGTGGTTTATGGTACCATGACGCCGATTGACATGGTGTGGAAAGTATATTTTACCCTGACCAGTTGATATGAAGTGCTCTTAAATACCGCACTTCAGCTTGTCACTCTCTGCAGAAGCCAAGGGCTTCTTGGATAACAAAGTGCATCATTTCTCACTATTTGCTTTTTCAGTTGTTTGTACATATTCTTAAATTCTCCATGGCCCATGGCTTTTTGAGTCCAATGATCAGATCCATTTGCTCGGTTAGTCATAGTAAAATTTATTCAAAGTCTTATAGAATTTTGAAGAGCTTTCTATCCTTGACAGAAGTGTTAATTAATCAGTTTAAAGCGCGTTATACTTCTTCTGCTTTGTTATGTATTACCTGCTCACAATCTTGCTGTAAAGGCCATCCGCCGTGTCAGCATTAAACACAACAATAGGGAGCCAAGACAGTCCTTCAGTGTTATGGTGTTTCACGCCGGTCAGTGTTAAAAACAAAGTCATATGCTTGCAACTTTAGCACCCAGAAACCTAGGCGTTCTTCCATCTCATTGAGGTTCTGTAGCCATCTGAGTGAGAATGGTTGGCTGTCACCTTATAATGCACTCCATGAATGTAGACTCCAAACTTCTTTCACATATAAATCCTCGCTAAACATTATCTTTAATAATGGTGTAGATTCCACTAGTGTTAATCTAATGTCTAGCTACAGTAAGCTATGGGATTTTCTATTTCTTTGCCGTCAAGCTTGGACAACATAGACACTACAGAAATGAGGCATTAATACGTCTATTTTACAAACAAATTTTAGTAAAAATTTGATACATGAGCATTAGAGCCAAAGTGATGCAGGTGTAAAAGCATAAAAAAGCCAGCTGAAAGTACATCATCTAAATTAGACTCCATTCTTAAACAGATAAATTAATGGCTCCCCTATTTTTCTATAGTTTTATGGACTGCCAGTAATAACTGATTATCCATAAAACCTGGATGTCTCTTTTACTGGCTAGTATTTCATCTTCTCGATAGCCTCCACTTTGGCCAGCTGAGTCTGCAGGCCTTTCTTGCCAATAACGAAGCCCAAGTACTCAATTTTTTCTTAGAAGAAGTCACATTTTTAGGCTTAATTTTCAGGTTTGGTAGCAGCAAGCGAGAAGAAGGCTTCTTCCAGATGCTGAAAGTGCTCATTAATATAACCTTTAGAAAACATTTAAAATCAAAGTAAACAATATGCAAGAGATCTTCAGATCTCTCAGTATGCTAACCATGGCCTGTAGAAATGTGGAAGTAGCATTACATAACCCCTGGTGCATTTTCATAGGCTGGAACAGCCCTTGGGCATTATGATGACGCATTTTTCTTGTTCTCTTGGGGCAACAGTATCTGCCAGTAGCCATAAAACTGATCCATGGTTGAGAAGTATTTTGCTCTTTATAAGTTTGTCAAGCACATCATCAATGTTTGGGAGGGTATAGGAATACTTCTTTATTTAGTTGAGCTGCTGGTAAGCATAACTACTCGATTAATCCCATTATTCCTATTTATTAATAAAACTGGTTATGGGCTTTTGGACAGTACTACATTACCTTCTGAGCCAGCTAATTGATTTGATCATTGATGACTTCATCCGTCATCTTGGACTGATGGATGGGACAGAGGTATATTGATGGATGGTTTCCAGTGTCAATATGAAGTAGCACCCTAAGCACATCCAAAATCAAAGTCATCCATTGCGAAAAATTTCCTGAACTTTTTAAATAAGGCAATTTCCTGATACATTTTATCTTCCATCAGGACAAAAAGGGATTCACGAGGTATGAATGAGCGGATAGCCTCACAACTTTTTTCTTCCAACCAAACTCCTCCAGCATTACAAACTTGTGTACACCTTGCACTTCTTCCATCAGTAGGATGTAAAGGAAGGCGACATTTTAGTGCCATTTCAACTGGATTGGACATGAAAAATGATAGCTAGTAATACGCTGATATATCCAAGATCAGGGATAATGAGTCCATGTTCTACAATTGATTCTCAGTGTAAGTGGTTAAAAAGGTGTGAACACTTAGATATATAGGCCTGGTAATATTTTCAAGACTAATTACTTGTTTACTCTGCCCTGATGAATAGGCAGAATGGCCAGCTGGCAGCCAGCCCTCAGAGGGATGCCTTTCAATTTGAACATATAATGTGGTAAATATTTAGTTTTACCGCTCCCTTTTTGATAGATGATGGTTATAATTCCATCCTTATAGATAGTTTTATGAACAGCGGAGTTATACTCTTTGTCTGCTGGTCTCCACTACTCTAGTACTTTAAAAGGTTCTGACTGTGGATTGACATATTATATTACTTTAAAATTACTTTTGACTATGTACATCCTCATTAAGAAGGCTACTATGAGGATTATAATGGGTGTTCATATGGCGATTGTGGGGGCTGACAAAACGATAGAGCCAAATCTAAGTGGCATTGTGCTATGAGCTCCTAACAACGTAGTCAAGTTAGATCCCACAGTTCCATATTAATTGCGGTGGCCAATACTCAGCAATAGACCCAGCTTCTAAACCAACTTAATTGCTAAAAAAAGATAGAGGCAACGCTATCTACTATTGCCCTGACATGGACCTTACCCTCACTAATACTAACTTATGTACTCTCAGAAGAGTAAAAATCAGTGGTGTTTATTAGGTGCATGCTGAGCTTGTCAGCCTGTCCTAGATAGGACTGTAATTTACTGTAGAGTAGAGGGATAGACTTATTTAATTCTCCAAGTTGGATACTCATGTTAACCCCTTCTAGTCTTAGCATATTGTCAGAAGGGACCGGTAAGTGATACTGCTCAAATTGTGCACATAGGGTTTATGATACCGCTTCTGTGCTTGATAAATATTGATCTCTCAGCATTAGTGGGTGGTAAGAGCTAACACCTTGTCAGCACTAATTGGTTAAGGAGTTAATGAAGTAGTATTGTTGTGGGGTTTTCTATGGATATGTTGGGATCTGGCAGGTATATATCCCATTTCTACTCCATATTACTATTCCATGTTCTATAGAATATACTTCTTCCACATGATGCACCTTGGGCTTGAACCATTAGCGTTGCTCTGGCTAGCTTAGTGTCTCTTTGCTCTTCATTGATGAAATTTGATGTGTCAGATGTCAGGTCATCCAGCACTGAAAGCTGTAGTGCAGTCACTCCTATGTCCTGCTAGAGGGGCTTTCTTCAGATCTTTTGATTATTTCATTACCCTTTATTGGTTTATCCAATTTTAACAGTGCAGTGGCAGAGACAGCTCACCAGTGCGTTACAACATAGTCGTCATTTAACACAGGTAGCATGGCCTGGCACAGCTCTTTATAAGGTTTACAAGCGCTTTTACAAGAAAATATGTGTACCATAGTTATTCAGGACTTTTGCGGTATATAGCAATTGAGAATCAAGGAAAAAGAGTTCAACAATCTCTATAATTATCATTCTTCTTGACGGAAAAAATGAGGTAGATGATCATGGTCATCATCATCTCTGCTCCGCCAAATTTATATATGATACATTTTCTTTCTGGTAAGCCAGCCCAGATTCAATGATCTTGGTCATCACTTGCTCCTGATTCAGGGTACAATGAGTTCATTAGAGTCACCAGTTTATCCTTGCCATTTGCACCATCCATGCCAATCTCAAATAGTGACTAGAAGGTGTATATGTTCCCCTTCTTTTCAACTTAGTAAGTTGATGGGATTAGCCCTTTAATTTATAGTGTCCTTGATTGATTGGCCGAGGCCTAGTGGCGTGGACAGAAAATCAGTACCTCTGTTTCTTGAGCCAAAGTTTAGATGGGTTGAGGTAGATGGACCAACGGTGGGCATAGGATGAGCTGGTGTTCATTGTAGTTGTCAGGTAAATGTGGAGAAGTGAGAATGAAATTTTCCAGAATAGTGGTTTGAGTTAATCTTTTGGGGGTGAGTATTAAAGTCAGAACCACCAGAAGGTTTCGCCCTAAGAGCACCTTGTTACCTTCAGATTCAGAGTCAATAAGATTAGACTCATGCGCACTGGTGAAGATTTGCTTCACTTTTCTAGTGGGAAGGTCTTTACAGAATCTACAAAGTTTTCCCCTTATTAATCCCCTAACCAATCTAGTTTGCCAGAAAGGCACTGGTGCTCATGTTCCTAGGATTTCTCAACTTCTGACAGTCTTAGCTCCTTAGTTACGAGCTGAACTTTAAGGGTATTATTTTTTTTGTAAGAATGTGATTCTCTAGTTATGTGCCAATGCTAGGTCATTCAAAAAACCAAGTTTTTGTATAGACAGCTGAATATTGGATGGCCCCATTCAGAGTTTCTAAGAAGCCGAGGAGCCTGTAATAGCTGGCCTCAATAGTTCACTCAAGATCTTAAATCTGATTATGGTGGTCGATCATGGTACCTGAGAGGCGATTGGGCTGCCATTCCAACTCTTCTATCAACTTATTGATGGTGCGACCCATCTGAATATGGGCTTCTTAATTGTCTGCCTCCGAAAATGTATGATGAACCACTTCTTTCTCAAGTATTTTTCGCCCTGGCAGCAGTGATAAGCTGTGGTGACTACCCGTTTTGCTGAAGTCCCCACACTGGTCCAGTATCTCACCAAGGACGTGATCCACTTTGTTATTCAATTTTTTAGCAAGTTTATCTACTCAGCTATTGTCTTTGCCTGCTTGACGTTAGTTGTGTATAATGAACATATGAACTTCTCAAGTGGTGCATCCTTTTGATCCGCTAGTAGCTAGTTATCTTTGCATCAACCCTCCAAGAACTTGACCAGTCCGTGATCTTAATTGCTGTCAGGCGAGATCCACTTAGTCTGGAAGATCAATGGTGTATGTATTGGGTGATTATTTTTGATTTGCATTTGAGTAGCGATATTCTTAATTATGGTGGACATTGTCACTTCTTAGAATAAACAACAGTTTATGTCAGATAGTCCTGGTTCCTATAGCTTTTTGAACATCCCCTAGTGAGCTTCATCTATAGCTTTAGAGGAGAGACATTGCCCATGGAGGAGCCATTCCATGACCTCTTTGACACGTTTTGGGGTACATAAAACATATGATCTAGTGAAGAGGGAGGCTAGTGGTTCTAAGGGGATGAGCTCCATAAAAGGAGCATCAATTTCTTCATTGTCCAAACTGCTGAGGTGGAAGTGGTCTCAGTTAGGCTCCTATAAATCCATTAGTTAAGGGAAACTTGTCCTTAAAGCAGATAGTGAAGTGATTGAGGTCTTGTCTTATAGTAGTTTATCACTTGGTTTTTTCTATAGTTTTGTTGAAAGTTCCCCCTTTACTGAGCACCAAAATGTTGCAAATGAGATCACAACTGAAATTATTGTCCCAAGTAAATTTGCATTCAAACAGGCTTCACTGAAAGAAGATGGTATACCTCAAGATAAAGTTACTACTTGATAAAAATAAGCCTTTACTAGATATAAATCTTACCTTTGCTGTAATCTAAAACGAATACTTTAAGCGCTTATATTCTGTCATGAGCATCAACCAAAAATTCGCTGATAAGGTAAATATCAGAGTGCTCATTACCGCGTTCATCCTTTTCTAATAAAAAGTCCTTTTAGTTAATACCCTGGCTTCTAAAGAGTTAACCTTCCCTGCATCTCCCAAATCTTCAGGCGTTTCCCATTTATGTTTTTATACTAATTTACCACGCTACTGATAAAACTGGATGATCATCTTTCCAAAGTTAGGTACATCTTGATGAACGTCAGTCCATCATTGGGTACATCTTTAGGGTTTTGGTTGACCAAGTAATTCTGATTACCTTTAATTGATGAAAACGATAAATTTAAAACAATGGGCAATCAGTTGATGAATTGATAGCGACCAATCCACTGAAAGTCAGGATTCTACAATAATTTTAAAATGCTTAAATTTTGGTTGGAGAAATGCTTATAGTTTATATGTCGGCAGATCAATTCCCATTAATTAATTAAGGGACTCAGACTTTGGGACAAAAATGGTTGTTATAAAATCAGTGGAATTGTTAAGAAATACCATAAGGGTTTTTGCACAGGGTTCAGACCACTGAGCAATAGGACCAAAGATATGATGATCGTTGTACTCAAAACAACAGAAAAAACTTAATTAATAAATATGGAGAACTTGCTCCCGCCACACTCTTTTATTTATTATAATAAATACAGCAGATCCTCGCTGTTCCGCTCCTCTAAACTAAAAACAACCAACCTTCTCAATCATCTCATCTCACTTATATTGTAGCGACTTCAGAAGATACCACTTCCATGGCTTAGTAATTTAATTCGCCATATCTCATTGGTTCCAGCAACTCTTCATTCATTGACTTCATAATTGCGAAATTCAAAGCGATTTCCTCACAACCCAATATTGCCTTATCTCAAGGCGCTCAAATAATTATCACTTTTATCAAACTTGGCAGATCCTATCCATTCCGCCATAATGACTTAGGGCTTATTATCCAGTCATATCAGAATCGTGATATTACCCACCCTTTGACTGGAAAATAAGGCTCCAATTACTTGTATGCCCAGAGGAACTTTGCATGCAATCAGTTGATATTCTGACTGCTAGCGGGGTCTTTGATAGTATATGCATCCATACCTGTCTTCTCAAAAGCTTTAAATGGCCCAATCCAGATATTACCCTCTTGTGTTTCCACCCAAACCCATGTTGATCATGGAATAGAACCATGTTTCACCTTGGAACTGGGTTAAACCACTACACCATATCTGATCAGCAGCTTGAGTCTTAATCTTCTTGGCTAAACTAAACGAGTATGCTTCAGTTTGCAATTTGATTAATGTTTTAGCTAGTGTCATCAAATAATGTTGGGGTTCCATTCCACCAGTATCTTATACACAGACAGATAGAAATTCCATAAGAGCAGGATGTCAGCTGTATAGTAATTGAAAAGTGACTCTTCCTCATGGCGAAATAAAAACTAATATTATAGACAAAGATGGCGGTGGACAAAAGGGAACTCCAATCTGAGGGTCAATCTGCTATTAATTTACAGAGTGTGTTCACTAAATTCCTATTGACCCGCTCAACCATTCTGTTGGACTTGGGGTGGTATGGGGTTTTCAAAACTCCTCAGATGACCATCAGCTCATTGAGTTTTGGGAATATGTGGGAAGTAAGGTCAGTTCCATTATCAGTAAGGAGAAACTGAGGGCAGCCATGCCATTGGATAATACATTCCATTATGGATTTGGCCACTGTGCCGCCCCTAAGCCTCATATCACTCTTGCTTCAAACCACCGGATTAAGTGGTCAATTGCCACCAAAATGTACTTGGACCTGTTCGGTCCCAATGGCAGAGGGCTGACAACATCAAGGGAAACTGTATGCCAAGCAAAGTTCAGCTTCACTAACTGGTATGAGGTATTTTGGCAGAACGGCTTTTCCACTTGGCACTAGTGACAGGAGGAGATAGTATCAAGCACATCAAAGTTGATGCTTTCCCGGTGATACCAAGGCTGCAATAATTCCAACAACTTACGCATGCCACCATGCCCAACTGCCCTATGTGCGCTCATGATAATGTTAGGCCGCGCTGAGGGTCGCAGGAAGTTTACTGATGAATTGCCAATCCGCTTGTACAACTCCCCATTCCGCTGGAAAGTATTGGCTCACAATTCATTCAACGCCTTGATGACTTGTGGCGGCTCATCATCGTATTTTCCGCTGAGCACCTAGTCATACATAATATTGCTAAAATTTGCCGTAACTGAAATAGTTGGTAGCCTTGACAAGTAAATAGCATTATGGTGTTTTGCTCCTGGTCAGTGAAGGATCTCAAAGTTGTAAGCCTGTAGTTTAAGAGTTTATCAGGATAGACGGCCCTCATGCTTCTTAAGGTTCTGCAACCAGTGTAATGAGGTGCAATCCATTACAACTATAAACTTAACACCATGCAAATATACTCTGAGTTTCTTGTAAGCATAGATTATTGCTAAGCACTCCCACTTGGTCACAGTATAATTAAGTCATGACTATTTAGGCTTCAGCTGCAGTACACCACTGGGTGCTCCTCCCCTTCATCATCTTTTTGGGACAGAATTGCCCCCACAGCGGAAACAGATGCATCCATCTGTAAAATAAATTCCTTTTCAAAATTTGGGTAGCGTAGCACTGGCACATTAATCAATGCTGTTCAAAGTGTATCAAAGGAGCGTTGACAGTGTTCATCCATTCAAAAGTGACGTCATTTTTTAATAACTTAAACAGCGGAGCCTCAATACAACTAAATTTTGGTATGAAGTGGCGATAGTAGCCAACCATTCCTAAGAATAATTTTGTATCTCGCTTACTGCTTAGTATATTCATCTTCCAGATGACCTCCACCTTAGCTGGTTGTGGCCTCAGCCCTTTTGCATCAACTACAAACCCAAAATACTCTAGCTGATCCTTGAAGAAGTGGCATTTCTATGGTTTTTATTTTGATGTTGGCCTCAGCCAACCGGCGGAATACCTCCTACAATTGGGTAAGATGTTCAGAAAATGTGCGGGTAAAATGTTGATGTCATCAAGGTATACAAGAACTCAGGACAGCTTCAAATTGCCAACTATAGTGTCCATAGCCCATTGGAATTGAGCTGGGGCATTACACAGCCCTTGTGGCATATGTGTCAGTTGAAAGCCCTTGACATGATGATGGCGTATTTTCCTTGTTCCACCACAGGTAACTCAATCTGCCATTAGCCAGATATCAAATCCATTGCAGATAAGTAATGCGCACCTCCCACCCGTTTTAAAGCATCATTGATTTGTGGCAAGGGGTATGAGTCCTTTTTTGTAATGCTGTTGAGCTTATAATAGTCTATTACTACCTGGTTGGTACCATCCTTCTTTTTGACAATTAGGACAGGGGAAGCCCATGGGCTCTTCGATGGTTTGAGCAGTCCTTGCTCCAACAGTTTATCAATTTCTGCTGTAACAATTTCTTCTACTGTTTTAGATTGGCGGATTGGCTGAGATCTGATGGGGATGATCCCCAGTGTCCACTTGATGGATTGCTCCCCGTGCACACCCTAAATCATAATCATCAACATCAAAGATCTCTTTGTATTTTTAAAATAAAGCTTCCACTTGATCTCTCTGGTCTTCCATTAACCCCATTAAATTTTAACGCGGTACAACTGCCATTACACCAGGCTGTTTTTGATGGACAGATCAAATTCATCCAATGAACTGAACTCATAATTTTGGAGGACCTCTTCCACTGGGATGAAATGTAAATACACCACTATATGGTGTCGGTGGATTTGCATTGGTTTATCCTGAAGATCTGCTACCATGATCTTGATCTCCACATGTCCTGGAATTATATTGCCTAGGGCAACATGGGGCTCAAGCTGTAATTGCTGATAGGGCCCAATGACCTCCCCATATAGCCCAGAAGGCACTTTCACCTATAACTCAGTGTTTGTGATTACTTAGTGTCCAGAGGGCTATATATAGAGCCAGCAGCTATAAGCGGTTGCCCTTGATATTCATAAATTTGATGAAGAAGGGCCTGGATCTTGCTCTTTAGTCGATGATAAAGAAATGAAACCACCCCATCACCATATGCAAGGTTAATGTGACTCATGTGTATCGAATCCTTTGGCATTCCTCTAGAAGTGAAGTAGATTGGGATCCGCTGCCCAAGAAATTCAAATTTCTCTGCAGTCATTTCAACAACAACCCTAAAGTGGCGCTTAAAAGCAATTCTGATTAACAGGTCATAGTTATTGTTTGGTAGCACTGTCTGGGGCTACAATGACAATAAAACCAAACCACAAGGGTAGTGCGATGTACTCTCCTTCAGAGACCGTGCTTTCTGCGCCTGCAGTCCAATACACCATATGATGCTCCACGTCAGGCTTTAATGCCAGCTTTGCCACCAACTATGTGGACACAATGTTGATTGGGGCACCAGTATCAATTATCGCACAAACTCAGGTTTTTGCTATGACAGTGTCACAGTAAGTACACTCAGAGTAAGATGCATTCTGATTGTTTAAAACATGGATATTTAAAGGATCTTTTTTTCCAAGGAAGCTCATAATACCCTCCCCAACTTTAGGATATTCTTTAACAATAGCGTTCACAAGGAGGGCCATATTCATCCCTTTTAAGAGAAGCGCATCAGCGAATGGATCTGGTTCATTGGTAGAAAGTTGATCAAACATTTGACTTGCATAAGGCTTTGGATGCTCCTGAGGGGCCTGCTTCTACCATGTCCATAAATTGCGCTCGTGTCAGAACATTCACCCCCCAACCAGCTGCTGATATAGAAAGGCATCGTCATACTGGGGAACTTCCACTGAATGTACTGGGATAGATTCAGGTGGGACTTTCTGAGCTAGAATAGCGGATGTAGAGAGTCTTATCTCTACTCCACTCTGACTTTTCCTTAATTGTACTGCTCCTGTGGTAGGAAATGAACCTGACGATTAATACAACTTCTAGCCAAGTGCCCAGAGCGACTGCACGAGAAACAATTGACCCTGTAAGATCTGTGTCCATTATTGTTGTAAAATGGCCTCCCCTTAAAGTTAGGCTGGGGTCAAGTGGTGTAAACAGACCCCTCCCAATGGTTGAACTGCTTATGGCAACTCAGTTGGAATTTAGGCGTGTAGTGATAATAAGACTGGGCGTTACTAAATGGACGCTAAACAGGGAGAAATAACTCCCCCAAATAAGAAAGTCTGGCAGTGGAGGTGATAGGTTTCCGCTTTATATTGGCGAAGGGAAGGTAGCAGATAGACGGCATAAGATTTAAAAGAGTTTAATAAAAGGTATGCCAACTTCTAAATATGGAGCCATGGTATTGAAAAACTCACGGTATGGTTTCACAGCATAAGACAACGCTATTCATACATCAGATTTGGTTAAAGTCCCTGCCCCAATTAACATATGGGCTTCCACCATAAAGCAATCAGCAAATGTGGTGAGGTTCTCATTATGCTAAAACTGAATGGTTAAGAACTCAGCCTTCCACTGCACCATTTTCAGTGTTCCTCCAAATAACCACAACACAGTTTCTTTCACTTTTTGAGAGATAATGGAACTGGTGGGAAGATGGCAAGTAACTTTGTCAGTGCTTCTGACATCCAAGGTGGATATTAATATGGCTTTATGCCAATATGAAGCTCCTTCTACTACAAACTCAAATCGCTTAAAAAATCCATGGATGTTCCCATTGCGATCAAATGGAGGCAGATTATCAATACAAGCCTCCTGAAGAAACTCCTTATTCCACTGGAGCACAGCGTCTAAGGCAAGCTTGAGTTCTGCATATTCAATGGTTGCAGCATCTTGGAAAGACTCCTTACCAGAGTAAGCCTGATATGACATGGCCAGCAATTGAGGAATTTTAATGTTATTGTGATTGATCAATGTGCCCCCTGTAGTGAGCACCACTGTTATAAAATTGGAAGAATCATTAAGATACGCCGTAAGGGTTTTTGCACAGGGTTCAGCCCACTGAGCAATAGGACCAAAGATATGATGATAGTTGTACTCAAAACAACAGAATAAACTTATTTAATAAAATGGAGCACTTTCTCTCGCCACAATCTTTTATTTAGTATAATAAATGCAGAAGATCCTCACTGTTCTGCTCCTTTAAACTATTAACAACCAATCTTCTCAATCATCTCATCTTGCTTATATCATAGCGACTTTGGATGATACTGCTTCCATGGCTTAGTAATTTAATTCGCCATATCTCATTGGTTCCATCAACTCTCATTCGTTAATTTCATAATCGCCTAATTTGAGGCGATTTCCCAACAACCCAATATTGACTCATCTCAAGGCGCTCAAATAATCAATACTCGGATCAAACTCAGCAGATCCTATCCATTCTGCCATAAAAACTTAGGGCTTATCATCTAGTCATATCAGAATTCTAACAATGGCATTAGGGTCTTTAGGGGATTTGGGGTATTATTGCTGTGGTAAATCTCATATGATTGGTCAAACCTAATCTCAACACAGGGTATTCCCACGCTCAAAGTTCAGGGGCTAGTAGATTACCAAGCTGATAAGTACTACTTGCCTGACCACTTCTTGGAAGTCAAAAACCTGATGTGCCCAATTATTCTGGGAGTGTAGTGGAGTGGTGGGGAAATTTTAACATCAAAACCAATTTGACGGTTAATACCTCTATACTGTCCTTTAAGAGTGGAAAGGAATTTATAATCCTTTTGTCAGAAGTAGACACTCTAGGAAAATATCTCATTGGAATAGTATACATAATTTTTAGTCATGCTCCTCTTCTAAAGCCCTCTTTAGAAGTTCCATTACCTTTCCTTTTAGAAAGGATTAGTGTTTTCATTTTTTGCAGCCTCTGCAAATGGCATATTTGAACATTCAGCGTTTGATTGTTATTTCAAACTAATAGTTGACCTGGTTTGCATTTCATCCTCAATCTACACTTTGAGTTTCTATGAAGAGGCAGCCTTATATTTTTGGGATTAAAAAATAACTTGACAAAGGACTAATTTTAACGTACCTCACCAGTATGCTCACCACTCCTTTTATGAAAAAGAAAATGGTACTTTACGCCCTTGTTTATACTATGTTAATTTAAAAAGTGTAATCATACCCAAATTTGCACTCCATTTCTATGGCACAGATTGTTTATTATGTGGATAAAGCCAAAGTATTATCCAAGCTGGATTGCTTGAACGCCTTCAACCAGATCTGAATCAAAAAGGGGTAGGAATGGCCTAGTGCATTTCATACCAGGAAGGGTTTGATCAATTCTTGGTCATGCTTTTGGTCTTAGAAATGCACCTTCAATCTTCTAAGATTGGATAGTGCAGTGCTGAAGAGTTGTTAGGTGTATGTGACGTGACCAATATAAGCGACATCCTGGTTTTCTCTGTCACAGTTAGTGACATTTTAATTAGGGTAGAATGTCCTACTAGAGAAAGCATAAAAAGCCCCTGGTGTTAAGATCAGAACCCTTGAGGGACACCAATGACCTCTCTAAGGTCATTGACCACAAATGTGTTCTGGGTTTTCCAGTCAGGGCTGCGGAAATAGCATTAAAAGCAGAAAATACGGCTAAAAACAATTTAAAAATCTGGAAAATAAGCCAATATGAGGTTATGGAACCTAACAGAATTTGTAAAAATTTGATTTTGTTAAGAGAAAAACCTTTTTGGCGTGGACCAGATTTCATTAATATTTTTGAGATCATCTTCAAAACTTCCCCTATATTATGACGTCCAAGATGAGAAATGCCCTTGCTTTTCTTAGATACAAAGATAAATTTAAATAAAGAATTTGTGATAATTTGCTTAGGTTATCCACAACAATTTAGAATATTACTAATAAAACACTGGTTAAAACCTACCACGATGGCTGGACTCTGTTTCAAGATTTGGTCTGGCACTCCCCTTTGGTAAGAAACCACCCCAAACTCTATGACCTTTTCTGCTGAGTCTATAGCATTAGATTTTGCTGCTTTCTGCAGTAGTACCTACCCTACGCCTCTCAAATCTCAGAGAACATCTCCCTGATAGTTTGATTCAATTTGTCGTGTTTTTTGCTAAAAGTATCTAAATAGAAACAATGTAGAGATAACCTGAGACGTTGCTTTATCCTTCTTGGGAATTTTGACCTCTTTTGGTACCTCCTACTTGGTGCATTCCCACTTGCAACCTCCTGTTCTCCGCTTTCCATGACATTATCTGAGAAACGCCTCGATATTGTTTTGAGTTTCTTCTCCTGTTAGGTGGCTAGAGTCAGCCCAAACCTCTCAGAGTTGTCCCCAATTGAAACTGTCCATTGAGCCAGTGCTAATGTATCCCTCCTGGCCTTGGGCTTCCTTTTTCAAAGAGTGTGCTGAGGGTTTTACGCAGCTCCTCTCACTTAAGGAGCTCATACCATGTGCAGTACCTTCCACTACCAGCTTAACCTTAACCCACTCTTACAATTTAAATTAAAAGGAAATACTAACACGTTGTCCAACCTTAGGGCTCTCCATAAGTCTCAAGACAAGGACTTAGCTGAAGTTCTCCTCTTCCAGCTTCTTTTTTATGAGAAATCAGAGGGATCTCATCAATGATACTCTCCGCTGGTGAGATTAATAAATCCCTTCTGAAACCTTTCCCAGTGGTAAAACCTTTGTCAAGCCCTGCGAGTTCCCCCTGTAACTTTTATGGACTATAACTCCTTTGTCCACATAGCCCAAGAATACCTCATCATGGCACAGTACTTGCGCATGTTCTAAGAAAAAAGCATCAAGACTGGCTTTCCTTTAACAGTTGAAAATCACCCTCCTCCGCAAGTCCCTGAAAACACTGGTGCTTACCTTCTAATATGATATAAAAATCCCCCCTCCTTATCTGGAACGTCTCCATCCTTGCGTCCATGTTGTCCCACACCATTTACGTTGTCAAAGCTAACTGTACCGTGGAACTTCAGATCTAGAACTTGACAACTCCACCTCTGTTGTGCGCTCTAAGGGAACCTATCTTGGTATAGCTGACACCAGTCATGTTTTGAATCCCCTTTTGACCTATCCTGCTGAGGGCCTAGCTGTCATGAACACCTTTAACATGTCCCCTAGATATCTCTTCACTGGACTATACCATACCATTTAGAACCAGCAGTGAACTCTCTGGAAGGTGAGACTAACACCTTCATTATAGGTGGGGGTCTCCTCACTACTGCCCTGTACCGCTGCACTCCACGGAGTACCCCTCGCTTTTGTCCTCAAAGTAGAGGAGATAAGTAAGTATGACTCATTTTATTCAGAGCATTCACTTTACTCTGGCTATGGACCATCTGTTGTCATTTTAAAACTAGTGCTTAATGTCCAACATGCCGTCCCTGTTGGCCAGGTTAAAAAGCTCTTTCCAATCAGGCCAGAGTGACCTACCTTAGCGGACCCTATACAGAAATGGGTATATATACATGAAAAGAAGATTGAAGACAAATTCTCTTTGGCTGACCATTAAATCATTTACTTGTGTGCCTGAACCTATAACTTTTTCTGAGAACCAGCTTGCACAATATATTGAGGCAAATCACACTTCAGGCCTTATCAATGAGGACATTCCTCACCTATTTCTCCTTATACCCATACCTCTTATGCTCCAACCACTATTTTGTTTATCTTTGCCTACCATCTGAGTTAACTGGCACCAGATAAAAATCTCCCTGGCCCCTCCTCCCCTCCTGATATAAACACTTAGGTGCAACGCCAAGGCACCATGTTAAAAGTTTTTTATCTTAGTATTATTTGGCACCCACAAATAGAAACGCGTGGACGCCATAACACTTGGTTTGGGCCTCACTAGTACTAAAAAGTTGTATAATCATGAAATAAGGCCGTAGTAATTGTTCCCTTATTGATTGAAGATATATGATTGAGATTATTTCATATTTGCTGTTATATAACAGATGTCAACTGAAAAGTGTTAATAAGCCCCTTAGTGGACACTGGAGCCACAGGGAAATGTATTGACCTGTCAGTGGTGGTGGCCTTATACCTGGAGGTCACAACAGGTTAAACTGTTTTGGGTGCTTCATGCGTTCCAATAATCACTTTCCCTTTGTGTAAGCCATTTTGTTTTGCTGCTCTTAAACATGAATTTGTTGCCAAGTTTGCAGAAAACCAAAGTTATTATATCTATTAACTTGAGGTTAGGTTGGTTGCATCATCTATTAATGAACATTGACTTTTTAAAAGAACATGTTAGCCTAACTTTCAATTACTATTCAGTTGAAAATTCCATCCTTCCAAAGATGGTAACAAGGGGAAAAATGACATAGCTGCAGTTATTCTGACCCGCCATCTAAATAATTTTACTTACTTATATACTTAATGGGAGCTTTTTTCCTCTTATTTGCACTTTTAAAAAAACTTTACTAAGGTAAATTAAATTTTCATCTCTGACCACCTCCAACTTAATTTACACCAGTGTTCTTGCACCCCACCAGATACCCCAGTGTGTAACAGGGGCAAAACACCACCTATCAGTTGGCCCTAATAGAAAATATGTTTGAACTGGGTCAACAAGTCCTACTAAATCCTCAGGTTATTTTGTTTCTCCCAATGATAATGACCTTCACCCTTACATGTTCCCAGGTGGTGCCTCAAAGCCCTCTGATGCCTCCCTGGAGCAACATGTGGGTGGCCTTTGGGTTAAATATGGGTAAACTGTTTCCATATGCAGATAAACTGGTAATAAAATTAGCGCAGGTAGAGATAAAAACCACCAGCTTTTTTAAGCTCCACCTTATAAGGGGAATTATGATTTATGCTTCATTTGTGAAGCCAATGCCACAACCGCGGTGACAGCGCCCCTAGTATTCCCAGGCACCCCAATTCCAACATCTCACACCAGCTACCAGTGGACACCACTATGACATTTCATTTTTCTGCTACTACCACCCACCTTATCTCTTAAATGCTTCATAAGGAGCTGATAATTGGATAAACAGCCTATTGCTCTGACTTTATCCTAAAGTTTGAGTGTCTTAAATGGGGCCGCCCGTCTTTCTGGTCCTTTGGCGTTTGCCACAATACTTCCTTATTCTAATAGGATATTAATTAAATTATCCCATGCAACGTTATCCCTTCTGCCCCCAGACATCCATTATGGGTGTGCATGGATGGCGGGTGGACTATCTGGCCATCCTGTTTGAGTTGGATCAACCAAAAATGCAAATGCACCTCCCTTGCAGCTTCTGCCTGCTCTAAGCTAACCTCTGCCAGCAACCAACCCCCTTGAACCCCACATCTTCTGTTTGGGGAACATCTTACATCCCTCCCTTAAGGTTTGCTTCTGCGGCAGTTCCTGTGTCATCCATTCAGGCTCCTCCTCAGCCCAGAACTTCAGAAACCCCAGCCAATCAGGAAGTGGCTTGATACAGTTTGATCTTAAGCTTCCTCCATCTTACCAATTAAACCACAATTGTATGCCAATGCCCAATCCAGTTCAATAAGAACCCTTGAGGCTTAATAGCTGAGGTTCTAATTTGGTAATTTTATTGAATCGTCAAATCAACACCTCAAACAATTTTTGCACTCAAAATATGACGCCCAATTCCCCCATCAAATCTATGCCTTAGGAAAAATGTTACTAAATTCTGAGTGACCAACAGCTCTCCATTTAAAATGTTAACTTTCATCCTCTTTTAGAGGCTGTTTCCAAGTCAGTGGTAATTCTTGAAGCAGATATTCCTCTTCCCAACATTTATCACACTTAACCCTCTTTGTAAGCGCAATCTCTCAACATATACAAAAAAATGACACTATTTAAAATGTGGCAGTGGTAGGGCAGAAGTCAAAGTCTAAGATCATCTGCATCATTATTTCCAAATTCATCAAGCTCCTGACGCCTGTATACAAGGCAAAGAAGTCCTTGCAATCTATATTAGCGGCCTTTCATATTGTACGCCTAATTTTTAATATTGCACTATTAAGATACATTGAAATTCACACAGCTGATGCACCCTCACCCTTTCTATCAGCCCTGGCCCATAACTTGCTCTGGGATGAGGAAGACGAAGCTGAGGATGAGCCTACCAATCTCCCCTCCCCTCTGCCATAGTTGGATAAGTGGTTCACTACTTTTCCAACTATTGGTTATGATTTTTGTTTTTTTTTGTTTTTAAACTCTCACTATGGGCTTTTTTTCTCTTTTAATAGAAAATTTTAATTTTATTTTAGCTCCTTAAGAAATATGTAATGTTTTTCCACTATTTGTCATTACCTTGAATAAATTAAATTTAATATTTAATTAATTAGACTGAAGCTAGATTTTTTTCTAATTCATCAATTTTAACTGTAGTATTGTTTACTATGGATTAACACATACCCACATCCTCTGTATAAATTTCATTTGAGCTCAGATCAGCTTTTACTTGGTTTGAGCCTAGCATTAACTACTGGGGTTGAATAAATTTAAGATCAAATGTATATGATAAGTAATATGATCTGTTAGCGATGCTATGATTTTATTAATGGAAATTTTTTATCTAATAATAAATTTGATAAAATAATGGGCGCCAACATAAAAGCAACATGGATTAATTTAGTAAGTATATCAAGTCATAAAGGAGAAAATAATGATTGAAATAATAAGTGAACAGCAAAGCTTATTACTTGATAAGAAATTTTATTTAGTTTTTGTAAATTTGACCAATGATAAGGAGGAACCAGAAAACGGTGTCATAGATTAATCATGATAAAAAATTGATTAATATATAGGCTAAATTGACCTAAGAGAAACAATTTGTAACAAATCACATGTCAGGCTAAACCACTATAATTCACTGAATAACATGTAGTGAATACTTTCAGCTTCAGGAGTGAAGTGATCCAAATTAGCTTATTGAGCTAATGCCTCACTAATGCAAGTAATATCATCTACTATTTGGATTATAAATTTTTCTCTCTTGTTGCAATCACTTTTGCAACATTTATTCAATTTAAGTCTGGAAAAAATTTTGATAATCTCACTGAGGAGATCAGTTGATGCCCATGTGGGGGAGCAGTTGGGCAAGTAAGGTCAAGGGCATAGGTGTTGGCCCCATGACATCTAAAGTTCACAAACGCCCCGATGAACCCAGAGGAATAGATAAACTTAACAAAAAACTGGCGGCAACCATTTTCCCAGAAATTTTAGCTTGGCAAGTGCAATGCAACCAGTACATTAATACGCCACACTCCCAACCACTCTCATTGGTGGAACATGGAGTACGGGTATTCCTGGATATTCAGCAGACAGCACTTTAGAAAAGTTTTGTGGGGATGTACACAATCATTTCCCAAAGGTGGTGTACGTCGCACCTCATTTCATGCCACGCAGTTGGATGGATCTAGGTTTTGAGATCAAGGAAGCAGCGAATGAAGCTGCAATGGTGCGCGTTGTAGTAGACCTCCTGGATGGTCAGCGGGTCACTGAAACTAAGCGCAACTGATGGACAAAATTGAACCAATTTTTCGCCACTTTTGACTTTCTGCCCACTACAGTCAAACGTACCATACTCAAACAACACCTGAAGGCTGGGATCGCCATATATGGCGTAATACAATCCTTTGAAATGCAGTGCTTTACGCTAATATAAAACCTGCGCACCAGAAAAGCAATTGCAGACCTAACCCCAGCTGAGGGGATAGTGAAGGATCTATTCCAATTTCGCATACCACTTATGTTAACATTGAGGGGCATGCCACCCACCCTTTCAGGGTCACCGTGGACAGCGCTCCTCCCATCTGCGCCTTCTGTAGCACTTTTGGCCACAAGGCCCACACCTGCCCCTCCAAGGAGAGCATTACATATCAATAAATTCCCTTAGATTCAATGGGCGGAGGTGAAGCCCACTATGAACTGGCAGTAGACGCTGACACAGCCTTCCCATGGGGAGCGCAGGGATGCTACTTACTAGTGAAGCCAATATTCCCTCAAGAGCGGAAGAAGCCAAACAGGCCCACAAGGCGGCAGCCAAGGAGGTGGCCAAGACCACTTCTGCTATCCCACCCTCCCAGCTCCAGGAGGACATCAAGACTTTCACTGCAGAAGCAGCTCGCAATCCCTCAACCAATCAGATTGAGACGTCCAAGCCAATTGGGCCACCCAAGCTGAAATCCCAATGGGAGAGTCAGTTTCACCCAATCAATGCACCCAAGCATCGATTGGAATTGAATCAGTATCCAACCTTCCTGCTGACATTTCACTTCCAAGCATTGGTGCACTGCAAAATGCACTCACCACAAAAATTTCATCCTGCAGCGAGGAAAAAAGAGAAGGCAAAAGCCAATGCAAACCCAACTGCTAAGGCTACCCATACCATTGATTACATAGCATCACATACCCGAGGCGCCAACAAGCGCCATGAAGAACAAGAGAAAGCTGAAGGGCTTGGGTGCTCTTCCCCTCGCATCTAAGGTACAATGGGGGATCCTTTACTTTAGGGATGTTGAACATCGCCAGACTCAAGTCCTTGCCATCCCATGCTAGGAAACTGAGTTTTTTACAACAAAATTTACCTGTGGATATCCTGGCCATTCAGGAGACCCACTATCTGCGCGGTTCTGAGGAATCATGGAAAACCATGCTTCACCCTTCCCTCTCCTTCTGGTATGAGCACTGTGGGGTGCTAGTTTGAAAGAACAATAATTTTAAGTTTTATTGTCTGACTCCTTCCTTAGTGGCCGTGTCCTCATAGTCACTTTTTCATGGGATGACAAAGTGCATGCTATCATCAACATTTATGCCCCAACCTGTGCACAAGAACATCGGGAATTTTTCTCATCAGTCAATTCCATTCTGTTACCCACTGACCCTATCATCGTTGGTGACATGAACTGTTGGTTGAACCCATCCACTGACTGCTGGCCTTTCTCACCTCTGCCACCACAGGGACACGTTGAGCTCCGCTTCCTCAAGGCCACCTTAGGGTTGGTCAATACTTTACCGCGTCATGCTTTGCTTCTCAAAAAGATGTCACGCCCCCACATCCACAATGGCCAGTTAAGGTTCATTTCCCGCATTGACCTTATCCTCGCACCATTGAAATTTCGTACCCAAATTTCCCATTTCACCATGACAAAGATTGATTTCTCCGACCACAGAATGGTTTTGATATACTTCCGTTTATCCAACCCAGCAGCTTGGGTGCTGAGTTGGTGCAAACTTTGCCCAGCTGAAATTGTGTCACCAAGATTTTCCTCGTAAATGGAATCTGTGACCACAGCTCCAGAGTTTATTGCACCATTTTGTGCTGATCCAATATCCACCTGGTCTGCCTTCAAAGTGGACACTATTCACCAGGCTCACCACCTTTCCTCCCGCTACTCACGATCTGCCTCAGCAGTCATTTCGCGCGCTCTGGCAGAGTTGGCCCACCTGGAGTCCAACGTCCCAGCCTTGAGCTACAGCCCTGCTTGGAGTCCCAAGTGGGAAGAAGTAGCCGCCCACCTAAACACTCTTGAGAGACAACATAAGCATCAGGTTTGTGTTTGATACAGAGCAAAACACATCAAAGCAGGCGACATGTGCTCCACTTACTTTTTCAAAAATTCTCTGCACCACACCAGAGCTTGGCCTGCACACAGGTGTGAAGGCCAGACAATAGTGTAGAGGATACGCCAGCCAAAATGGAGATCAAGATAAAAATTTATTACTATAAATTGTACTAATCCAAACCAATTCTGCCAGCTGAAATGGCAAATTTTCATGATAGTGCACACATCCGCACCGTTTCCCATTTCCCAGAGTTGATAAATTTGATTACTTTGTCCAAAATCTGGTCCGCCGTCCGCGGTGCACTGTGTAGGAAATGCCCAGGCCCTAATGGCATTCCTTATGAGTTCTATAAGAAGTATTTCAAGTGTTTATCCCCATTGTTGCTTGCATCTCTTAACCAGTGCCTTTTGGAAACGCGCCTCCTACCAGGAGGGCAAGAGGCCTACACCATTGCGCTGTTAAAAAAGGGAGATAATCTAGACTTGTCCAACTGGTGCCCCATTTCTCTAACCAACACCAATACTAAAATTTTTACTAAAATCATGGCTAACCGTTTAGGGATTGTTGCCTCTGCTATCATTTCCCTGGAACAGTTCGGTTTCATACCCAGAAGGTCAATTTGGGACAACATACACACCGTGGCCAACGCCTGTCAGTCCACGGCCTCTGGTGCACTAGTATTTTTAGACCAACAGAAGGCCTATGATAGAGTTAACTGGGATTACCTCAGGGCCTGCCTCCATCAATTCAACCTACCACCTCGCTTCATCTATTGGGTGATGATGCTGACGGAATCAGCCTCAATGGCTGTGAGTGGCCCTGGCTTTCTCATGGATGTAGTCCGCCCTCAAAAGGGCCTAAGCCAATGGGACCCTCTTAGCCCACTCTTATATAACTTCAGCTTTGATCCACTTCTTCAAAACGTGAATGCCCGCCTCACTGGGGTCCATGTGCAAGGCAAGCCCCAGTCAAAATGTTGGCATTTGCTGATGACTGTGTTGTTGGGATGTCTAACAATCATGATGCACTCACGCTTGAAGCTCTTATCCAGGTTTACTCCAGGGTAAGTAATGATGCACTCAATGCCTCCAAAACTGAAATCATTCTCCTTGGTCTGTATTAAGCCCGCTGGGCCTCAGCGCCCTGTTTTCAAACCGCCCCATCAGCTAGCGCATGCGCTGGCTTACCCTGCCCACACCACACCGCCCCACTTATGCTCCCCTTTTTGCCAATCCCCACCATTGGCCCAGTCCACCATTTGGGGGTGTGGTTGGAGGCAGGCTGGTATGCCTCAACGGTGATATAAAACCATATTTTGGACAACGTGACAAAAAGCATTGCCTCCCTCAGAGCCCGTCCTACTTCCCTTACTAGCAGGGTTGTACTGGTCAACTCTATGCTCCTATCAAAAGTTTGGTTTGGGGCCCACGCCATCAATTCCTCCCAAAGTTTCTTCAAATCACTGTATGCCCTTCTGCAAGGATGGCTTTGGTCGGGCCGCCCACTGACAGTGAAGCTGGAGGTCATGTTTGGCCCTCGACATAGTGGTGGTATGGGCCTGCTCAACTTTGAGGCCCATGCTGCCAAAATCCTTAGCACCTGGATCGCTGCCATTACCAACCATACAGTTTCAGTCCAAAACTGGTCCTGCGCGGCCCGCTTCAACTTCTCCCGCGCTCTGGGTCTCAACAACCCATCCCACCCACACTCTCTGTTGAAATATCTGGCTTCCCATCCTTTGGCAGCAGGTCCACATGGGACAACACCCCACTTCAAATGGATCCTCCCCTCCATGCGGAGCGCTGAGTGGAGGATTTGTATTTGTGGGCACACAGCCCAGAGGGGGCGCCCCTCTCCTTGGTTCACCTGGTAGGTAAAAGGACTACCCATTCTGAACGGATTAATACCCACGAGGTCCCATACCTTGTCCAGGGTGGACTACCTAGAAATGATGGACATCACCTATCCCCTTGATACCCAGAAAACCATTTGGAAGTACGCCCATCACCCTCTTCTGCAGCCACATATTTGTTTCCATGTGTGGCGCTGCTTGAGATAGTGTAACGTACTGCCAAACGCTCTAATGCTTTACACACCATGTGTCATGTGTGGCCAGTATGGAACGCTGTTTCACCGCCTGGAAAAGTGCCCTACATCTAAAGTGATATGGCGTGAGGTACAACGTCTATTTTGCCAGGATCAGGCACAGCCCTTTAGTTTGTCTAGGGATATGTTTGCTTTATCAATGGCCTCTCCTCTTCCACCCTCCCTCTGTGCTTTGATGGTCACTATCGCCATGTGGACTATCCACACGATTGTCTTGGATGCCATCTCAGACTCCACCCCCACCCTCCAAGAAGCTGTCCGCCGGCTCCAATTGCACTTATTGGATCACTTTCGAGCTTGGCTGTTTGAATACCTCACACCACGTCGCAGCCAGTTGGTCTCATCCTAGTTCCCAGTATGGTTCATCAACTCAGACCCCTTCCTACACATGTACTCAATAGTGGCGCCTGCCCCTATACACTTGACCCCCCTTCCCAGTCTTGGTGTTCCCGCTGGCAACAGGAGATTACCTTTAGCCTCTCTGGGGTGCCCTCCTATTACATGTGTTTCGCTTTCTTTGGTATCTTATTGAAAGTGTCCGTCCCCATGTCAGCCTTCCCCACAATAAATTCAAAATATAAAATTATTTAGATTATAAGTTAATATATCGAATAATATAGGCCATAGATGCCCACCAAACTATTCCCACAATGTGAAGTTCCTCCAATTGCTTCTGTACAGCAATAGCAAACAACATCAGCATGACACTACCTATATCTTACCCATGTATATTTTAATATTTTATGATTTTACTATCACCATACATTAAGTGTTGGCTTAGATCTTTTTTAAAAATTCTTCCTTTGCTTATCTGTTTTTCTTAGTATTTTAACTCTGGCTTATGGGTGGAAGTAAAGGGGAAACACAGAATGTGGGCATTCCCAGGTGATTATACTCTTAAGAAGTGGGTTTCCAAATCATTTACATACCCTAACTGTGAGAAAACCCTGATGGAAAGCATACTGACTTCAAGTGGAGACAAGAGGTTGTAAAGATACAAACAAATTAAACCAACATGAAGCAGATTCTATGATTCCTAGAGAAACTAGAGCTTTAATACAATAATTTATGTTCAATGCTGGAAGTACTAGTTGAGATTACAGCGATATAGAATAAATGGGCAGCATCCTGAGAACTAGACAATGTTAAGGCTGTGGTTGCTAACCTTCAACGCTGGGAGTACTAGACGATATTATAGTGAGAATGGAAGAATTGGCAGCATCTGACCGCGAGCCAATGTTCAGGATTCAGCAGCTTAAAAACTTTAAGCAAGGAGTAGAACAATTCAGATGATTGTAAAAGGATCATGAATTACCAAATAATTGGCCTGGAGCACCATCAGAGCCTCCCAACATTTATGGATTGCAAAATTTGCAACATTAGTGCTCACTAAAGGGGTCTCTTTGCTGTGCTGCTCAGATTAGATAAGAAAAATTTGGAAAAGGTGTGTGGAAGAGGAGTAGGATGTAAAAATTGGCAATGCTCTCACCACTAGCCAAATTTTGGGAGAATGAATGTCAGAATTTCATTCTGAGCATAGATCAGCCTTTGCTAGGGCTGAGCCTAGCACCAACTACTAAAGTTAAATAAATTCTTGATTTTTCTATCTGATTAGGATTCTGAGTTGTGGGAGAGTCTATGTTTTTACCAATGGACTATTATCTGATAATCAATTTGAGTAAATAATAAGCTCCAACTGAACAATAACACAGCTTATTTAAGTAAATCAAGTTCTGAAAGAGTAAATAATAAATGATAAGACAAGTGAACAGCAACGTGAAAGTTTATTTGTGTTACCAATGGTTTATGAATATATGATTAATGACAAGGAGACGCCAAGAAAATGGTGTTGTAACTGAATCAGACTTAAACAAATTGTTTATAGTAAGAAATTATTTTCCCAAAGAGAAACAAATCATAACAAATTACATTTTAGGCTGAACAATTACAATTTACTGAATAATATGTATAGTGTTCATTTTCAGCTTCAGGAGTGAAGTGATCAATCTAAATAAATTGAAATATTTTGCCTCACCACACTGGGTATATCATATATCAAATAATTCTAATCAGATTAATTTAAAGTATAAGCTGTAAATGTCACCAATCTATTCCCATGTCATGATGCTCCTTCAATTGCTTCAGTGCAGCAGCAGAGATCAAATACTGTAAGACACTCCCTATCATTTCAACAACTATCCCTTAATAATTATAACATCTTGAGGCCACTTTATCTAAAATTTGGCCTTAAATTATATAAGATTTTTCAATTTGCTTATCTGTATTTTACATCTTAGTTTGACCCTGTCCTTGTGGGGTAGGTAAAAAGAATCCCCTAAGTTGGGCTTCCATGCGTGAACAATTTTAGGAGGCGGGTTACCCACCCAATTAAACACCTTAAACCTCAAGAGAACATTTAAGGGAAGCATCATGACCGCATTGAAGAACAAGAGGTCGCAGCAATGCAAATTAATGGAAAACAACACTTTGAAGATTCTATAATTCCAGGAGGTAGAACTTTATATTCTGATGGATCTTCAATACTAGTAGTACTAGATGAAGTACAGAGAGATTGAAGAAATGGCAGCATCTTGACCATGAGCCAATGTTCATGATGTAGCTGTTGAACTTTAACGCTGGTAGTATTAGACAAAAATTACATCAAGCCTGAAAAAATGGGCAAGATCCTGGCTGTGAGCGATATTCAGACTGCAGCTGCTGAAAACCTGCATTAAGGGTTAATTAATGAAGGTGATTGAGAAAGGGTTGAAATTGCCATATAGTTACCTTGGCGCACCAGCAGAGCCTTACAATATTGTAGATTATTTCTCTGAACACCCTAATTTATATGTTGGTGTCAATCAGAATTATTAATTTATAAATAGTAATCTCACCTAAACCCTCTAATTAAAGTTGTTTATGAGTTATAATTGAATCCTTAATCCCTGCCAGTGATACTCTTTAATCTTTATTAAATAGAATACCTTGCTATACCCTGGTTTTTTCATTGCTATTTTATATTTTATATCTATTACCTGCCCCCACACCTGCTTGAACTTATTGTAAATCACGTTTTTATCATATGATTAGACATTTACTAGTGTCTTGGTTGTAATCAACTGACAGCTACCCTTATTTAAGTACCCCAAGCCCTAGGCATTTATTTCCTTGAACTTTATAGATTTTTATTCAACAACCATTAAATTTACAAGTGCTCAGTTAGCAATATTTTGCGCCAATAAGAACCCTAGGAGTGAGTAAGAATATATGCTGTAGTGCCATATTTAAGGGCTTATTTATTCCATAGCTGTATAAATCCTACATAGTTTAAAAAACCACCACAAGCCACATAGCCACTGTCTGTATTTAATACTAGAGTGGGCCTTTATTTTATTGTTAATGATACATATTCATATGAGATGAAAATCTTGTTTGTTTTTTAAGGTTACTGTCATCATACATTATCTTTTTATTTTTGTGTTTATCAACCAGTGAAACTGAAAGTTTGACATTGCTGTGCAAATTTCAACAGTCATATATGGCAGAGTATACATCTACTGAAGGTGTGCCTGCTCTTCCTACTTTGTCATTAATTCTGGAACTTTTTAAAGCCATTTTTCGTGAGAAGGTGCAAATCATTTACTAAGCCACTCAAAGATTGATCTGATTTTCCACTGATGGTTGACCTCAAAATTTAACCGCCCATCATATCCATACACGTCAAAGGAGTATCAAGCTTTAAAAAAGAATTTTGCCATCATAATGAAAAATGGGGTAAATGATTTTAATATACCTTCCTCATATCATTCTATGTTTTATATGCTAAAAAAATGATGACGCATGTCAGAAAATTAACCAGATGGTTTTCTCCCAATAATATCAGAATTAGGGGTGTTGGTTAGTCAGTTATAATTTCCAGCTAATCACCTAGTTTGATATTTTATGCTATAAAAATACAAATTATTAAAACTTTCTTTCCGCTTGACATCAATTTCAAGCGATCAAAAAAACAAGTTGATTTTCCACCACTGCCTCAATGAATCAATTTCCAAATCTAAATCCTAGGATCCACCACCTGCTGCCCAGTGTGGGGCAGAGGAGCTCTACCAGCTAGCATTTACTTCCCAGCAGCAAATGCATGCAGACTGGCTTGTCCAGTCTGCCAAATACATCCAGTCACTATGTCCCTCCAAGGGGCTTAGCACTCCACCTCACATGATTCTACCCAACCCACCACCATCCATTAGCCCTACCTCAATCATCTATCCGCTTTTGCCTCCAAGTTGAGTATGGACACTTCTTCCCATATGCTTACAAAGCGATAGTTGAGCTGGCAACTGCCACCTTTGCACTTGCAGGATTTATTGACTTCCGCTCTTACAAGGGTATCTTGACATATGCTTTCCCACTGAAGAGGGTGCAGCCACTGCATCAGCAGCGCCTAAATTTATAAAAACACCCCCATTACCACCACCTGAACATGTCTCCCAGATTATATCACACTTGTGGTAACCTTTGTGAACCTCCCCTCACACCTTCCCCCTCAAACCTTTTATGAGGAGCTGATGTAGGGCTGTCTACTTATGGAAGAAACCCCATCCTCCAATTCATTGTCCCATGTGGTTCTGAGCGCCTCGTGGCACCTCAGGCAATGGCCACCATTACCCTCACCAGAAGAACATAGCCCAGCATATCCCACCGCGTGCCTATATCCATCTGTACCCAACCATTTCTTTTGGGATCACATTGATAACGCTTGCACAATTTATCCCCTCTGCCATGAGTTGGACAACACAAAAAATATGTTAATAAAAAACTCTTCAAACACGGCCAACTCCACCTATGAGGCCACACCAACAGCGTTTGAGTGGGGATTAAGGATGCCCCCACCCCCCAGGTTAAGTGCTCAATGAATCAGCAACAAAATTGAGCAACCCAAAGCCAAGCCAGCCAAATCCAAACTAACCAATATACACCCAGGTCAACCAATTGGGAGCAGATTTGGACCCATGGATAATCTAGAAAATCTCACGCCTCAATACCTACCCAACCACAGTCACCTACCACCAAATCTTCCATAGTCAACCAAAATTCTTGGAACTTATTGAGTGAAGTGACTGAATCTGGTGAAATTGTCCCACCACCATGTTTTCTAATTGATTTAATACCTTATCTGAATTCAGACTTTGATGCCCCCCACCCTAAACAACCAATATGACCCCAAACCCAATGCTACCTTATTCCAAAACGACCACCAGCTTATCAAGGTCATAGGGTCCTCACCCCAAAATCCCCATTTTTGCAGAATTTGTGAAAAATACGTCGCGGAATTTTAAAAAAGGCTGCACCCCATTGTTCCCCTCCAATTTTCCTCCTACTGCAAAAGAGGAAATCCAACGATTCTATGAAACTGCCACCACTGCTGTCAAGCATGTTGCTGAACTGGAAGATTTTTCCCCATCCACATGCAACACAAGAGCCAATATTTCGAAATTAAAACAACTTCCTAGCGCCCACATCCAAGCCAAACACCATGTTGCTGAACTCATAGAGGCTTAGATCAGGCCCAAATTGTCAATCTCTTAACTATCTAACTCACCTCAACCCTCATCCCGTAGATGCCCAAACCCCTCTCTCTCAGCACTGATCCGCCTCTACAATGCTGAGCCTGATTATGATTCGACTGATCCCCCCTCCCCCTCCGCCATGGTGGGATATGTGGCTCGCCACTGTGCCACCTGGTAGGCATTTTCTCATTTCTTTTTGTGTCTCGCTGCTCAATAAGGGCTGTCAATTCATTTTATTGATTGGTTTAGTTTTGTAGTTTCAGTTTTTGGTATTGTCCGTCCCCTGGTTGGCTTGCCTTAGTTATATAATAAAAATAAAAAATACTAATTGTTTTAGGTTCATCAGATTTTTAGTTGGGTGCCAACTGCAAAAATATGGGTGATTGTGGGAATTTCTGGCGGAAAGCTGATGTTTTTATTTACAACCATCTGACGATGAATTTGCTGACTTTTTCTTTTTAATCCATACTTTATTTAAGAAAAATAAATTGAAAAGTAAGAGAAGAGGGCGGAACACAGGCTATTTAGCCAAGGAGAAAGGACTGGGAATTTGGGCTGCTAGAAACCTAGCACCTCCAACCATTGATGAACAGCTATTGCCATCACTAACCATGGTTCTAGCATTAGTGGGCTTACAGGTCATTCAACCTTAGGTTGATTCGTTTTATTACATATGACAAGCGATCTGGAAGGAAAAGCCAAATGTGCTGCTTTGTAACACCCATGGATTAGGTGTGAGAACTTTGTGATCCATCAGAGATGATCAGAGATAATCCAAATTGTCTTCAACACCAAACCTTTGTGAAGGGGGTGCTCATTGGCCAAACTCTTGGCAACAAGAGCTGAGTGTATCACCCATACACAATAATGGTAGATGAAGGCTCATAATTAGATCAGGGATGATCGCAGGGTTTTTGCAAAAAACAGGTCCTGTGATGGATGCATTTCCATTGGTGATTGTTCTCTTGATAGAATGTAATGCATTGTGGATCAATCTTTTTTGAACACAGTGCATTTTTGATATTTGTGAGCAAAACACACTTCTGGGTTGGTGTATATGGGGCACTCCTTGTGTGGGTAGTCTGGTCACTGTGCTTACTTTATTTAATCACACAGTGTAGGATCTGCCAGGTTACCAATTGTCCTTTGGCCATTGTTAGTCAAGAGTTGAGGCCTGAGATCAACTCCTTCATTTGGTAGTTGGTGTCATGACCTTCAGTTGCCCAGTCATTCAGGATTCGTGGTCAAGCGTGTGGGTTGTGCCCAGGTTTCAGGAGCAGATCCCCATACTTAATCAGGGTCAATTTGTAGCTAATTATAAATTGACTTGGCAGCGTGTTCATGGACGATTTGATTGCGTTCTTTACAATTTTTACGGAAATCATTTTGGAATTATAGGCCTTGGCATCCCTGTGGATTTGGTTGGCATCCCAATCCACTAGTTAAAACAACCAGCCACCCAGGTGCACTGCCTGATTGCACAGTTACCAGTAATATGGGTGCCTTTTTGGGAGGGTATTCATGGGTGGTTCACCATCCATTTGTGTAGTGATTTGGGTGAGACTGGCTCTTGAATGCCATGAACTCTAGCCCAGTTCACGATAAAAGCTAGGGTTGGGCTTTGCATGTGCATCTACATCATTCTAAGAAATGACTTCACTCAGATCTGCTGAGTGTGGGATTAAAAATCCAGAAGATCCATGCCTCCTTCATTCTTTGTTTTAAACAAAGTTTCTAGTGCTATCAGTGCCAAATTTGTCTTGAACCATAGGAATGTACGAAGCGTTGTCCTATTTTTTTTTAAGTTTGGTCTCATTGGCACCACATGGCGATGTACCATAACATTGAGAAGATGAGTACATTGATTGCTAGAACTTTTCCTTAAGGCTTATTCTAGCATTTTTCAAACATGCCATTTAAACTGATAGACTCAATAATATCTCTTGCTCAGTTTCCAGTAACTCTGGCCCCTTATTGTTAAAGAGTATCCTGAGGTATCAGATCGCCTGGGAGTTCTTGATCAGTGTTGTGTCAGCTGGTGGGCTGAAATCTGGAACGCCGATCCTCATTACTGAGATTTTAGCCAAGTTGATCTTCACATTTGACGCTAACTGGTATAGGTCTAGTAGCTCCTTGGCGCCCTGTAGGGCAGTCAGCAAGCTAATAACTACTACCATTTCATCAGCAAATGCCAGAATCTTCAGCGGCATTTGATTGGAGTGGACTAGGCCCTGATTTTGCGTCCACCACTGCCAATAAAATGTTAGCTGCAAAATTAACAAAAATTGGTGACATAGGATTACCTTGTTGGAGACCCTGGCCAACCAAAGTGTTGTTGGTTACGCCATCTGCAACGATCACCTTAGTTACCAGACAAAGTACAGTGTTGTTATCCATGATCTAAAGGTTTTGGAGATAATAATTACCTTTAACGCCTTGTGTAGGAATGACCATGCTACTCAATTGTAGGCCTTTTCCATGTCAAGGAACATGAGATATCCCTGCTCAGTTCCCCATGAATCCTGGAGTACATTTTGGACTGCAACCAATGCTGTCCTAAATGCTCTGGCCCTTTATGAATCCTTTTTGGTCCTTATAGAGCATACGCGGCGCCATTTCCATCAGCTGATTCAATAATATGTGCGTTAGCAGCTTATAATTGGTGTTGGATAGTGCAATTGGGCTCCAGTTCCGTAGTTGGCATTGGGGTCCCTTTTTGTACAAGCGTACAATTTGGGTCTCCTGGCCTCCTGGGACTTGCAGTCCATTTTGCAAATAGTGATTAAAGAGGGCTTTGAGTTCCGGTGCAATGCAGTCATGGAATGCACCGTACACCTCTGCACACACATTGTCATGGCCTGGTGCCTTCATTCTCGGTGACTCTTTTAGCGCCCACTTAACATCATCAATAGAAATTTTGGCGGTTAAGCTAGTGACATCTTCCAGCATACAGCCCCTGAGTGCTGGCTTTGCCAAGTCAACTAGGGCATTTTTTTCTAATTTTCTCATTTCTCATTGAAGGAATAGCTCGCCATAAAAGCATTCAATCTCACGCTTGATTGTTTATGGGTCCTTTGATACTTCCACTTTCCACTGTCTCTACTTCCCATATTTTAGCCAAGGTTCAGATTTCCTTGAGGTGCTCCAGGCCTTCTTTAGTCATCGTCCCCCACTAAGCTTTGATATTGGTAGGTAGCGTTGATCTGTCACTCCAAATCCTGTTTCGCCATTAAGGCCTGATACCATTTGTGAATTTTTTGGTATTTGCTCCACTATTCTTCGCTGTCCCATTGAGTGAGCTTCAACCTCTCCAGTACAGTTTTCAGCTGTTTCATGAAGGCAGTTCACTTTTAGATTGTCGCTTTTTTGAACTTCATGCTATAATGATTCATCTCATCATTTGATCCAGATCCGTTATTCCGAAGGGTCTATCTCCAGGTGATGATCCAGATATGCGACCAGTCAATCCAGTCCAGCTTCAATTGTTTGGCGCTTTTCCCCATCCCTCAGCGTGGCTGGTGTCAGCTGCCATTCTCAGTTCCTTGGGGGTTCGTCTAGATGAATATCCTTGTAGACAATCATGTGGTCACTTTTGGCATTTATATTCACTTTGCTGTTGAATTTCAGCGGCTTGAAGTCATAAGACTCCAGTATATAATCCAGGCGCAAACCAGCCTGTGGGGTTCCGGCAGAGTTATATGTCCATCACGTTAGGTTGGCTGGGTCGTTGTCCTCTTCGTCAATTGTGAGACACATCCTTGATTTGACTAGGTATTCTAGCATCTCATCAGCCTTTTGGCTGGTAATTTCATTTGTTGGGAGCATATCTCGACTTGCATTTGTCCAACAATTTAGGTCTCCTGCTGTAACTTTCGTCACTTCAGCTGGTACTTCCAATAAAAAATTCCAAAATATTAAGTTTATGCGGGGCTTTGCTGGAGCATAGACTGCCACCACTCAAAGGCTCTTGCCGGTTCCTCTAAGCATAGCAGTCAGTATCAGGATCGTTCTGGCATGAGTTTCCTCCACTAATTCCAGGTCTATGTTCTTGTTCAGTGCGATGATCGCCCTATGATCCATCCAGAAGGCTTATTAGCCTATTTTGGCAGGACCGTGGGTGGTTTGTCACATCATGGCTCAAGCTTAACTCCATCTCTTTTTGACTACCTGCTTGAATTTCTGATATCTAAATTATGTCTATATTATTGTCTGTTTTGAAAAGGTGTATCTTCAGCCTTATCATCTGTATGCTCGCCATCCCCTGAGCATTTGTGGTTGCAATCCTCATTTCTAGATGCCCAATCCACAGGTATGAAGATTAGTATTTTATGGGTTGTGAATTGGGTCATGTACTAAGGTTTGTTTGTTGGTAGTTGGTGCCACTGAGGGTGGATGGGGGGATTGGTTGACCTTTGGGGTCAGTTGGTCAGAACTGGGATTGTATTACTGGGCATTCTGTGCACCCGGGATTCGGTCACCATCCCCATCTCCCTATCAATGGACAACGGGGACAGTTTCATTGCCAGCTATGGGTACACCTTGGTCCCTACTGATGGCGCGGTATGTTCCCCCTCCTCCATCAATTCGATTCCCACCCCCTTGGTCGATTTTTTGGCGGATCTGGACTGTTTGGTCAGTTTCCAATCAGCCAACTTTGCCAATTTCATCGATTTGGTTGCTTGATTGTTAGTCCCCTTGGGTTTGTTTGCTAACAATTTCTGAGTTGACTTCATATTTACTTTAAATTTGTCAGGTGTTGATTTTGAATTATTGGCATCTTGTGATTCCTGTCCCTTCTTGTGGAATTTTTTTTGGTTCACCTTCTGCCATTGTTCTTCCTTGTGGATCATCCGATCTTCTAGGGGTGGGTGTGGCGCCATTGGTTTGGGGCTTGTCCTTCATGTAACTTTTATGATTCAGGGTTTGGGTTAATGAAGGGCTTTTCATCTGCTTTGGGTTGTTTGGCCACTTCTCACTCCCATGCTTCCCTATGAATGAGGTACAGCTCTTGCTATTGGCACTTCATGTCCACAACCTCCATTAAATTCTGCAGGATCCATTTTTTGGCTTTTGGTTAAAGGAATGTTTTGGTACCAACCTTTGTTACCCCACTGACAGGATCGTTTTCATACTCACAAGGGTCTTTCCCTTTCAATGGTGGCATTGAGCCTTTGTGTGGCCAGTCTGGTAACAGAACCAGCACACTTGCTTTGCATCTTCTTGCTCGACATACATGACTCTGCTAAGGTTGGGCAGGCGGATGAATCGAGGTAAGGCGATATTGTTTGGCTTCATCCAAGGCGCCAGTTCATAGAGCACTTCTACTGTCTGGGGGAGAAGGCACTTTGAGGTGTAATCGCTGATGGCTTTCCAAAATTCTCATACTTCCCCATAGTAAAATAGTCCAGTCTGGATAGCTTCATGTACCCATTCCCTCTCTTGATTGGTTAGGAGATTACGGAATGTCACCCAATGTGCAGTTTGGTTAGCATACCTAGTTGGTTCTGTTCATAAAAAGACTCCCTTATACTTGATGCTGATCTCAAGGAGTTTTTTATGATCCAATTTTTCTGAGATCACAATATCAATATAGCCCCGTTTGGGTACCCAGTGATGGTCAAAGTCCCCTCCTGCTAGTACCTCATCGAGCTCCTGATAATTTGATATTATCAGATCAGACCAATCCTCCTCCACCACCAGCTGCAAGTGGGTTCAGATTGTGCCTTTTAGTTATGATTTAGGTGATTGGCGGTCCGTGAAGTCTCCATTAAACAGTTGGCAGATGTATTTGATTTGGCTTTTAGCCCCATTCCATGTGTTATAATTGGAACGGGCTGCCACTGCACTGTACGACTTAAATTTCGTTATAGGCTTAGGTACTTTGGCGGGGGTTTTCCTCTTCATTATCCAGTTTACTGGCTCATTGAGGCTAGATCCCTGATTGAGGAACATTTCCATCTGGTATATGCTGATAACATGGTGAATAATGCTCCTAAACATCTGTGCTCCAATCTCAAGGTTTTTCCACATGAGGGCATATGCCAGTGAAAACCCAGTTGATACCATTTGAGGGTAAATTCTGGGCCGCATGTTGGGTGCAGGATTTTCTGGAGAGCCACCAGAGTAATTAAAATACACTGGCACCAATACCATACTGTAACACTGTCCCAACCACTGTCTGAAAATTCGTATCATGGCAACTGGATCTCCCACCTCACACCACTGAAAGGCTTTGGAAGGGGTGAAACCTTTAGCAGTGTATGGGGCAGCTACCATTGGTCCCAGTAAGAATTGCTTCCAATCCTGGATGGTTTTAATTTGGATCCCCGCTTTGAGCCATTCCTGGCCCAAGTCCAGGGTTGTGATCCCTTTCATGCGGTTGCTGCTTGTAAAGAAATCTCGTGTTCCATCCATGGTTGGGCCAACACTGGGGTGAACCCCACTCCATCCCAGTCTGCGTCTTCAGCTAGTGTGGTGACGCCACACCAGAGTTTTTATTTCTTGATAGGGAAAGATTGGCCTTGGAGGGTCCATGGATTGGTTTCATAGCTTCCAGATCCGCCCATTCACAAACTTGGTTGATACTGGCTCCCATGTGGAACCAGTATCTCATTTCCAATGGGGTGAATCCATTGGCAGACCAGTTAATAGCCTCTTCTGACAACCAATACTGAAGGGTCCCCACTCCACCTCCTTATCATTTGTCCAGCCCACCTTCATCAGGTTGGATGTGGTGGCCAGTGGGATTTGGGTGTATGACTAGTGTAAAGCCTCAGTGGCCTTGAACCTGGCCACAATCCATGGCAATGCCTCCTCTGGGGAGAATGTGGTGTTATACCATTCAAGAGCGGTGTCAACTGTGATGGTATGTCAGGCCCATTTGAGGGAGGTCAAAACGTTTGGGAATTGTTTTGTGTAATCAGATAATTCCGTTGGAGTGAGTCCCAAGCTCCTGATGGCTTGGGAAGATCTTGCTGATATACTAACTTTATTTTATTACATCATGACTAAGAGGACAATACCAGCTGCTATCCAAGCCTTTGCGTCCACCGGCTTCAAGTTTTCTCAAACTGCATCTTCAATCACTTTATGCTCCAGGGTCAGTTTCATCCATTCAAAGAGAGCTTCAGTTTGGATTCATGACGCCTTAAAGAGCACCACCATCTTGAGCAATATTTGGGTATTGATCTAGTGTTTAGCTGCCTCAGTGGAAAACTTGTGATTCCGCCAAATGGCCATGATGGTTGGCGTAATGTTTTTGGATATCCATTGTGTTGCCAATAAATATGGGAACTGTAGGGCCTCCCATTGCTTGATTTCATGAGAGGGCATACTGCGGTGGGATAACATGTCCTTCTGGATTGGGGTGTACTTTACCCAGGCCATGGTCGCCGACTTGACTGCTGTTGGGGTTTTGGCCCCTTCCAGTTGTACTTTTGCTTTTTTTCGATGAACTTTTGTGATTGTACAATCCTTCGAATTCAGTTCCCAATGCTCCTCCATCCCTGTTGGGGATGATCCCCAATGGTTTGTTTTGATTTGCTGATTAATTCTAAGCTGATTTTGCCCCCACTATCAACTTGGATTTGTCAATGATTGTCACCAATGGTTCATCAGGGATTATCCCCGATGATTTACTCAGTTTGCTAGTTTGATCATGGTTGGATATCGTTCTCTCCCCCTGACTGGTCATTGTCAGAGATGGTCCCCAACATATTTTTTGAGTGATTGTTTTGAGCGTCATTGGATAGTTACTCTATCTTGGTCATATGTATTTTTTGTTGTTGTCCAGGCGACCTGGTCCCTTGGCTTTCACTGGTCAAATTGGATCTAGTCTCCAATCCAACCGAAACTTCATTGGTATTTTTTGGTTTTTTCAAAAACGTTTTTCCCCTGTGAGGCCCTGACCCCCTCACCTAATTGAAGTTTGGTGGTAATATCCCTGGAACCTCTGCTTATAGAATAACTTCATGCTCCCTGAGGGAAGCGCCAATTGTTTGGTTTTTGGCAGAAACCAATCCTGGGGAGTCAGTTGCTTTTGCATGCTTGTCGCTGTGGTTTTGTGGTTTCTGGTCAAGTTCAAGCATAATTTGGTCATTCATGTTGCTAAATTTTTATCTTTCAAGCAGCTATTAGTCGGGCCTTTACCATTATTAGTGATCTGATGCCCATTTCAGCAGGAAGTCGCCCAGAAGGTGTGTCCATCTTGGTGAACTTCTTTATTAAATTTATTTTTTTGCAAGCAAACCATCCATTTCTTTGTATTTTGCACAGATGGGCGGAAAGACCTACTTATGCTAAGTGTTATGGACGTGGTGTACTGCTCTATAAATGCAAAACTTCATAGGCAGGCGGATGTTCTCTCTGGGCTTGTACTAACCACTTTCATAAAAATAAATGTGAGATTTTCGTGAGAGAAAAAAAGCTGATGATTTTGCTGACTTGAATCCAAGCCTGGCAAAATCTCATCTTAATGCCAACTGCAATGAAAAATGATTGTTGGATTTTCTGGTGGAAAGCTGAAGTTTTTGATTTCAATCATCTAATTATGAATTCGCTGCCTAATTCATAGTACCAGCAACTTATGCCAAGGATGCTCAAAGTATTTATTATAATTGAAAAATTTATATACATCTGACCAGTGATTCATGCTGAGGATGAGTTGACCTAATATTTGGTGATTAGGATGAGCGGAATGGGAGGGAATCACTATCACAAATGACTGAAATTGGTTGAGGTTCTGGCTTATATAGCTGAGGGGTTTTCATAGGTGCAGTAGCCTAGTGTATAAATGGTTGTTATTCCCTCTATATAAAGATCTCTCTTTTGCCCATCTTTTATCTATTTGAAGTAGCAAGAGCCACTAAAGTGGATAGGGTTGGGACTGGAGATCCCCAAAGTAGGCGCGGGGTGACAAGACTGGAGTGGCTGACACTTCCAGCTCCCAACCTCAGCCCTATGAGGAACTGGCGGGAACCTGGCCACCAACAATGAGGTGCTACCAGCCGTCAGCCTTGAGGGTGTGGCAGCGCAGGAGTGCCATAGCCACCCAAGATGGGGGATAGACTCACCAGGGCACACCTAAGATGGGTTGGCGATTGGTCATGAGGGTGGTGCAGTGCAGGAGTGCCATGGCCGCCCAGGATAAGGGATGGACTCACCAGGGCACACCCAAGATGGACTATGGGGCTAAGGCGAAGTCCTTGGTCTGCTGTGTTGGTGGGTTGAACGTTGACTTGTGGAAGGGTTGTTAAGCTTATGAAGGAAAAACAGAAGGGGTCAGCCAGACTTCATACTGGTTTGCCTGGCACAGTATGCGGAGCCCACAGTTTGGAAAATCATTTTAAAAAACGCCTTTAGACTTTGTATAAACAAGTGGGATTTGAATAATATAACAGTCCCAAGTCTATACTCACTTCCTCTTGAGGCTATTATTACATAAGATGATTCCAAGTCTAAGTTTGTTTAAAAATTTGCCCGTTTTGCGCTTTCCAGTGAGCATTGGTGACTTCTGGCCAGGAAAAACTGAAGGCAATCCACACTCATTATGGAATTATACAGTTTAAAATAATTTCCTTTAGGATAAAGAATACGTAAATGGTTTTCCAGCGTCTTATTAATAAATTTGAGGACCTGGGGCTTTCCTGAACAGTAGCATATGCGAATATCCTTATCCACTCTACCAACACCATTCAACATGCCAAGTATTTAGTGTCTATGGCAACAGCACTTCATAAAGCTGGACTATTTTCAAAGTTTTCTAAAGGTGAGTTCTATAAAGATGAAGTTCAGTTCCTCAGGACCTTTGGTACTAAAGGATGGTCATATCATTACGCTTTGTGAAAAAGTGGCTGCCGTTTGGCCTTGGTCTACTTTTGTGACGCAAATCAACTACACAGTCTTTTTCATCACATTGATAAAATAATTTCTCTAGCCATCTTTAAGCTCTCCTCACCTTTACACCCATTAACTGGCAAGAACGCGCATTTTATTTGGACACCTGAATGCCAATAAATTTTTTATGCAATAGAGTTAGTATTCATTTTCACTCATGATTTCCGTCATGCTGATATATACAAGCCTTTTATTGTGGCTTATAAAGCCTCTGGCACTTCTGTGGGTGCTGTCCTATTGCAGTAACACGATGGTAGGAAACACCATTGGCTTATTTCTTCTATAAGTTTAGGGTTACTGATCATATATAGGCCATCTAGGATAAGAAGTAGGATGACATCACTTAGCCTTTAATTCACTGTAGATTTCTGTTACACGTAGACAAACATATTATAGTGTGATCGCTGACCATCAATTGCTCACCTTCTACTGCAAGCCACATAAGTTGGAACATAGAAAAACGTGAATTAAACAAAATCTCTAGCTTTTATTTCAAAAATAAGTTTTGTCAAGGGGTCTCTCACATCTTACCAGATACTCTTAGCTGTAATCCTCTATAGGGTCCTACTCATTGATAAATGACTCTGATCTCATCATTGTGATTTTTTTAACAAATTTTAATCCGCCATCACTTGCCATTGCCACCGTAGATGCTTCCCCACTGCGCCCCTAGTCAATTATCATGTTAACAAGCTACATGAGGACACCAGCATCTTCTCTGAGCATGCTGGTCAAGTTGGTATAACTGACACAGCCCCATTTAAATCTGATGCATAAGGTTCACTCTTTGACGCTATGTTTGAATCACAGTCTTCTGACCCTAAGGGTCTTGATCTACTAACTAAGATTGACACTGGCAAGGCTCCATCCAATTGTTTCCCAAAAGGATAAGGTAATTTATGTCCAAAATAAATTAGGAGTTCCCTCTTCACTACGTTCCCACATCATAAGGGAACATCATGATCCCCTAACACTGGGGATCTAATTGTAAAGAAGTTTTCAAATTGATCAAGCAGCCTTATGATTGCATAAGACTTACTAAAGACGTCCCTAAATGGATTGAACGCTGCCTCATGTTTGCACGCTCTACATCAGACCAAACAGACTTTAATGACTTTTTTAACTACTGCACAAGGAGAAGGTCCATGGGCCTCAACCTCAGTTGATTTTATAATGGTTTTGCTAGTGACAAAGAGACTTAACGCGGTCATGGTTTTTTTGGACTGATTCACCATATCCATTTTCATACCATGCCTGCCTTCAAAACAGCTGAGGATATGGCGAAGATGTTTGTAAAGCAATATTTCTCCATGTTTGGGTTCCCAAAAGAAGTTATTAGTAAATGAAGACCACAATTCACCTCTTATTCTTGGGATGCATTATGTGAAATCTTAAATAAAACCATGTAGATCATAAGCTTATTATCCTCAATCAGACGGACATACCAAGAGAACAAACTAGTCACTGATCAATATCTTTAATTCTATGGTACTATAACTCAGAACACATGTGCATCCATTAATTTACTAGCACAATTTTTCTGCTGCATTTTATTCATTTAGCTACAGGGCTTCCCATCTAGTTGCTGAGTTGATGTATAAACTCAACTTCTTTTGCGGTCCTAGGATTCCTAGTGGCATTCCTGCTGTGTATGACTTTGCTTAACATAATTTACAATATTTCATCAACAGGTTTAGAATCGGCTTAAAAAAGCTATGAATAATACTAAAGGTTTTATGTTAAAAAGAACTGGAAGCATCCAACTAGCAGGCGGAGATCTTGATATGATAGATACCAAAAACCTCCACATCAAAGTTCCATGCCAATTGCCATTAAAATTAGCAGGCCATTTTTTATTGAACGAGTGTTAAATAATGTATTCTCCCATTTTAAATACTATCTCATTGGAAGATTTACCACTCCTTTTACAATTCCTCCCTGTCTTTTTCAAGGGGCAGAGGCCTACAGAAATTGAACCTATAATGGTGGAGGGTTCACCAGAAATTAAAGGTTATTAATTCTGAGTTTTTTATAGGCCAAATGCGACTTCAATATTTGTTTTCATGTAAAAGGGTGTCCAGCTTATGAAAACAACTTGCTTCCTTCCAAAGCTTGTAGTAACTACGTAGATCTCATTGCAGTTTTCCATAAATCCTAGTGCCCTATCACTCACGCCAAACAAGACAATAGCCATTGTGGCAAATAATCTGCTAAACCACATAAGAACTATGCTCTGGCAAAATCCTCAGAGGGAGGCGTGGACTATGTCCATATAGGAAAGGTTCATTTAAGGCACAGGCACTAACCATAAAATGGATAGGATCTTCCACCCCTCTATGAGTTTTTGTGTGCCCCTAAGGGAACCCAGTGTGGGCAACTTTGCAGGATAAAACCCAGGGTACTGCCCCCACTGCACTGAGGCTGCGCAAATCAAGGCCCATACTGAACCCTGACCATGGGTGCTAGCACCCCTAGTTGAAATCGTTGCTAGGGCGCCATATTTCAACTACAAAGGTAGAGACACTAAGAACACAAAGTACTGTTTAAAGACAGTAACTTGAAAAAAACTTAACAAAAGAATCTTTGTTTTTCAGCAAAATGGTTTTATCTAGACAAACAAGTGAGCACACTGTAGTATCAAATACTGAAAGAGGCTCATGGGCTTGCTCAATAAAATTATTATATATGCTGGTACAGCTTGTTCCAGTAAAGATCTCTTTCCATTTTGTCAAATCTCCTTGGATATTCTTTCTCTACCAAAGTTCTAATTAGCGCTTTCCATAGTTACTAAGAAGCACTCAAAAATGGAAGACCAAAGTTGTGCTATATGAATTTGTCAAAAGTTGAATAATTAGGGTTTGAGGCAATTCATAAAAAAGGTGTAATACACCAAATAATTGAATGTCTGGAAAATTGACTATAATTATAGAACCTATTGCCAACGATTTTTATGCCAGCATGGGGAAACATAGAATATTACACTAAAATAAAATAAGAGGCTTATAGATTTGATGCCTTGGCATCAGTAGCTGAAAACTTTAAAGAAAAAGAAATGTGCCGCAGGGATTTAGGGATTCTTTTGATATTAAATTAAAACTTTATGCCGCTACATATAAAAGCTGGGGCCATGTTGTGAGGTAATTACTATACTGATCATATCTGCTATCTAGGTATTGGTTAAAGTATAGAATAGAAATTAAAATTGGTTTATCCATATAGTTGATCAAACCAATTACAGCACCCTTCTATAACAAATAAGGATGTCAACCCTAAGGATATGCCTCTTGTCAAGATAAAATGACCTGGGATAAACCTTGGATGATAATTGGGTGAGAGCTATACACCCCTGTTTAACTCTTTAAATGATTTTCTGAAAATTATTTTTCAAAAAATGGGGCTTAATAGAAATCTAAAAAATTATATATGTATCCAAAAATGAGGGTTGTTTAAACCTAAAAATGCATATATGCATCCAAGAAATAAGAAATATGTTATATGTTTTTATATATACATAAACCTCATTTTTGGATGCACTAATGAGTTTTTAATTTACATAAGCCCCCAAATTTGGACGAGTATATGCATTAAATTATTGAAAGTGTTAACTCTTTAGCCTACAACTAACCCTCAAGACCAGTATTATAGTTACTACTGAATCAGCAGACCATTATATGCTGAATTTAAGCAGTTCTGTTATGATACTAAAAATATGGTTAAATTATGTGCCACAAAGGCTCTTTCCCCAACAAACTATGCAGCCCAGAGTAACTCTGGATGTGGGAAGTATGGTACCTGGAGAAACTTCAGTTAATATATTACATATATAAAAGTTTTCACCAGTAAAAGCTCAAATACAAATGACATCCTATGAAATTCAAGCAATACAACAGATTAGATATTTTCCAAGGTGCAATTAGATAATCAATAGACTGAATTTAATAGTTGAAGCCTTAGATCAGAATATTAATAAAAAAATATGTTTATGAATATCATTTACAATTCCAAAGCATTTAAAGAATTACTAAGCCATCACCCCCTAGGTATAATACCTGACTGTGAAGGACATCATCTTCTAATGGTTACTGAACAAAGGTTTCTAACTGGGCTACAGTAAAAGCCCCAAACAGGAAAAAGCACCATTACAAAATTCTTGGTCCTTTGACTACACTGGCATCTTAAAATGAGTGACAATATCAATTAGAGTCCTAAGCTGGAAACAAGCATTTGGGTTTTAACTAAGGAACTGCAGAATGTAATCAACATCCCTTCATAGCTCTGAGGTGTACTTTATGTTGTCCATGGTGCCATATTCAAGTATCATAAAAATTAAGGTGCTTTTTAATATTTAAACTATTATTTGTGGGATATGTTTATTTGACTAAGATTAAAGTTGTCAAAGACTAATTAAGGTTTTACATACTTGTTCTGAGATATATATAGAGGCAGCAGCTTGGTTGCCGCCATGAACCTTGCATGTTTAAGAGCTGAACAGTGTCATAGAAACTGGAGCGTAGGAGGTCACAGAATGGAAAGCACCAGGCCAAAGGTGTAACAACAAGGTCAAGTGACCCAACAGATTGAAGCAATGTCCTAGGCGTTCTAGTTATGTTTACATATAAATTTGGTGAGCAAATCGCACACCAAAATGGCAACAACCATCAGGGAAAGAGTCTCTGAGAGCTGGGAAAGGTGGCATAAGAACTGGGGCAAAGAGTGGCAAATAAGATGTGGGGCTTGGCGGAATAGGCTGAAGAGTGGGTGGAGGGTTCACATCCAACTGGGAAGGCAAACCAGAGTGGGAAACGGACTCCAGCCATTGCAGAACTTCTAATTTGAGGTATTCTTGTGTTAAAAAAATAGAATAGATTTTGGAAAACTTGCACAAAAATCTCTAAACTTTATTAAATTAATCTGAGTATCTGATAAAAGCAAAGTCTTCATCAGCTGGGGTCTAAAAACTAAAGGGAAGGGTTGCAAAGATTACTATTGATTACTGATTAACAAGCAATTACTGAAATCTGATCCAAACCGTAAATTTTTCCATTTTTCAACAAAATAAAAATTTTATGATTTTTTTAAAATTCCATAACTTTGTATTATGTAATTTTATGGATTTTGGGGTTGATTTCTGCAGGATTTCACTCTCAGATGAGCCATTTTCCTCAGCCCTGGATGTCAAAAACAGAGCCCATTTTTTGTTAATAACCTTAGAGAGGTCATCAGTGACTTTTAGGTGTTCTGGTCTTAGCTCCAAGGGCTTGTTTGACTGCTTTGGAGGGGCATTTAACACCAGTAAATATGTTACTAGCTGTGACATCACTGTCAGGAAATTATATGACTGGAATAAGTTTAATTACTATTGGTGTGATGAATATGTCTCTCCACATTGCCACAAAGCAGTTGGGCAAGAGGGCCCATGTGAGGGCCCATAGGCAAGAGAGGGCCGCTGTGGTGAGGTCCCGCGTTCATTGGCTTGTTGAGCTATTTAGATATCCCTGGAACACTGTAAGGATGATGCTCACACTGAGGAGGGCAGTTTGGCCTCCATAGAGAGCATACAGAGAGGCGACAGCTCTGTCAAAATCTGAGGAATGGTCCATGTTGATTCACTCAAAATCCAAAATTTTCCTTTAAATCTCAAATAAATGATTTCAAAATTTCAAAACTTTATTTTCAATTTTTAAGATTTTTATTGTATATATTAGAAGATGAAGTTGTCTTAAACACCTTCGCTTGGTTTGATTTTATATTAGGGAATGGGGGATATGGGGAAATTGGACCCTGCGGAGTCCATGGGCAGCAGACTATCTGTGGGCCTATTTTGAGAATCTCAGCCTCCGATATTCTCATCTAGGCCCACTCTAGACCATCCGTTGAGTACCTGTGGCATTACAGAAACTTTTTCACATATATTTACGTTTGTCATGGATGAATCAGAGCTCATCTCAACCTTATTGCCAAAATTTCCATTTTTGGGATAATTTGGCCTGGCAGCCCCTGATTTTCTGGGCTGCCCTTCACCATGGCTCTCAATAATTTCGATGAGTGGCAGATTTGGCTTGGCAGCTCCTAATTCGTTTAGCTGCCCAATGCTGTCATTTCCTTTTATGGTGTTATTAAGCTTAGCAGCTCCTGATTTGTCGAGCTGCCAGATGCCAACGTTTCCTCTTTTGGTGTTATTTGGCATGGCAGCTCCTGATTCGCTGAGCTGCATGATGCCATGATCTATGTTGTTTCCATTTTTGGCATAATTTGGCTAGGCAGCCCCTGATTCGCTGGGCTGCTCTTTGCAGTCGCCAATTTCTACACATGTGACCTCAGAATTCAGGTTGGCGGCCTCTGGTTGGCCTGGTCAACATTTACGTCAACTTTTGCCGCCTTTGCCTTGAGGTTTTGTCAGTTTTGTGGCATCTGATTCGTCAGAATGCCATTTTTAAGGTCGTTGCCCTTGAACCCTATGCTTTTATTTAAATCAAGTACAACACTATTAGCTGTGATCCCCGCCTTAGGGGGGGTTAGGGCTATGTGGCGGTCAGGCAGCGCCTTGACCATCACAATTGGTGGATCATCAGTTATCCGCTGATAATTGATTTTAGCGAATTAATATCCTCTTGATTCAGTATGGGTCAATTCTAAGTGATTAACCTTGGCCAAAAGATGGGTATTCTGCCAAATGGCCAATAATGTGATGAATATTGGGGAATTGGAGAAGCTGATTAGCTGCGTAGATAGACCAAAGAGTGACTAGAGTGATGGTTGAAAAGGGAGAAACAAAGAAAAAAGGGATCTTTTCTGATTGATAACACATAGTGGATTCTACGGTGTAAGTGGAAAGAAATAATGGTAATGAACTCTGGCGCTTGAAATAACTATTGTGTGCGCTGAAGCCTTTGACTTCATTTTTTTATATTTTATTCTGTTTGTTTAGGATACAACAATCCTCATAGCATCCTCACATTGTATCAGTTGGTTTAAAACTCTGTGCTGCTATCCGCAGTTCCCAACTAATATGTCAGATTTTACAACAGTGGTGCTTAATACAAGGGGCCCGCTGATCCAACCAAAAACCAAGGTATCCAAACCATAGCCTACCCTGTTAGCACTGACATGAAACTATCCCAATTTTCTAAGCAGGCGCATTATGCTGACATCAAGCTCACTTTAAATATAGTACAACAAACCAAAGACGTTCTTCTGCCTTTGCATAAAGTGGTGATGGACTATTTTAAAAAAGTTTTAATCGACTGCAGGTTCTCAAGCTGGCAGAATAGACAATTATCAAACTGCCTCAATGGCACCATTGAGTGGCTACACAGCGTATAGTGGCGATTACAGCTACCTCAAATCCCCAGAGTTTTTTCAAGGAAGCTGACGTGCAGACAAGGGATGATAGTGAAGGACAGTGGCCTTATGCAGGAATTCAGAATCAGTGTACATCTAGTTTAATCTGAGAGGATGATTTTGCCTTTCCAAAACAAGTTTCTACCATTTTTACTGTGTTGCTAGTTGAAAAGGGCCAAAACGCTTCTGACCCTGCGGACAAGCCAAGTGCCGCTATTCCTATTGTGCTCTCCCCTCACCGTGGAGCAAGTTATGTTCCCAAGCAATAACCCTGTTTGCCCCCAGAGCATGTAGCTTTGAGCGGGATGAGGACGTATGCATTTACAAGTTGTCTCTGCTCAATCGGGATGGAAATATGCATGACTTCTTCAAACAGTTTGAGTTTGTGGTGGATGGAGAATTGGAACGCTGTAAGGCTAAGCTGCTGATCTCTATTTTTTTTTAGTACTAGATGGTCCACTGCTGATCTCTATTCTTGACGTTGAAAACTCTGACCAAGTTACCTGTTATATGAGAGATAGTTTTGCTACCTACCAAGAAGTGAAGAGCGCCCTGCTCAGATTGTTCAGGTCATGGAAAAAATAACAACAAAAGGCCGAGTTTTTGGCTTTGGGTTTGAGCAGAACAAGACTTTGACGGCGTTTACTGATTGTTTTACCTCAGATGCGCATGTCTTGCTGGTAGCAGGTATGCTAACTGAGGCCAATGTGGGAATCACAATGACCTTATCAGTAAAGCCCCACCATAAATTATTCAACGCCATGGCATCCGTCCTGCAATAGTATGTTCCTCTGCTCAAAATTGTCAATTATTTTCATAAACTAGCCACAAAGTTCAGCCCTCCAACCATTAACAGAAGCTTGAATTGGCCCCGGTGGGGACTCACTCCTTGAGCGATGCAAACATACCTTCCTCAATTCTGCTAAACAATCCCCAGCCATCCTATAACTATCCACCCTTAGCTGCATCCAAATTACAATCCCGCTTTACCCCCAGCCTGGACCTTCTACTGATACTTGAGTCCAAGACTTCTCTGGAGTAACCTGCTACAAATTTGGTCGTCTTTGGAATATTGCGTTACAATGCTTTACTAAGCGGCAAGTTCATTTATGTAGTCAGTCCTGCATGAGCAGAGAAAAGACCAAGAAAAGTAAATATGGGACCAACTTATTCCTCTGGTTTTACTATCTCTGTCCCAACTGATCCAGGTGAGTCTTTTTCCGCCAAAGCCCTCTGATACAACAAAGAATATTATATCAGAAACTGGTTTATGATGTGCACATGCTGACTTGCACTCAAGCCAAAGAAGCCGCCACTGAGGAAGGTTGCCAATAAATCTTGATGCCTTACTCAGAGAAAATCCTAGAGCACTCCATCTCTGATAAACTTACCTTTGTTAGATGCACCCTCGCTGAAGGGGGTAAACGTCACAATCCCAGTAGATTAAATTATTAAGAAATACCCCTAATGTTAGGGTAGGTATTATGAGGTTCTTTGAATGAGATATTCCTTGGACGTTCACATATTAAACAACCAGAATTCTGCTTATTCTAAATGTACATATTGTGATATTTTTATTACAACAAAAACAAAGTTCATGTGATCAAAGACACTGGTGCTCCAAATAATATTGTTGGACATTTTCCCTCCTTTGTCAAACTATGAATGTTTTTGGTCAAAATCTAATGAAAAGGGGAAATGTCGGCCATTTGCAAGTTTGTGATGATATAAAAATGATGTAAAATATAATATGAATGCTGATATCGACCAAAAGATCATGGTCAATTTTTGGTGGAACCCTGCAACTCAGGGTAACATTATTTTGAATCTTTCATGGGCAATAAATGCAAAATTGGGAAGTTGGATTATTCTGACCCTACACAGACCTTAGGGCATCCATCAGCTGGTACTCCCCCAGCCCCACCAGGTACATTCCAGCACCTATGCAGGGACCACCCCCTCTTATAGGCTTAGCGGGGGTCCTCCAAGGTGCAATAAATTTCTCAAATGGGGATTGACTATTTTATCAAAGCGTACCCATGGGTACGTTCTGGCCAATAATTATTCCTCTTCCATCATTCAGCCAAGTTGAAGTGAGTATCCCAAGATCCAATAGGCTGTATCCCCACATTTCCTAATTTGGACTAGTCTAAGCTTTTCCAAACCTATCCTCAAATTCCCTTCAACCAATGATACAATTTAAATACTAAATGGTCAGATGTTGAGGGGGGTCATTTTTCTTTCCTTTATTGCGCTAATAAAACTTTATAAAAATCTAGTTTTTTATTAGGTCTTTATACTTATTTTTATTTAAACTTTTGTTGAATCCAGAGGCTTAAGCACCAGCGAGAAGAAATCAGCTTAATTCCTACAAACTGGTGCTCACTACAGGGTACACCTGTACACCTCAAAAAATCATCAAAATGTAGGCTTCAAACGTGAGTAACCCTCCTATTTTTCCTCCTCACATGGAATCCCGTTTAGTTGCTCTGGAAAAGCAACTAGCAAGCGCTCTATCCTGTCTCATAGAACTTGAGCAGTTCCCATTAAAACCACCTTTTAAAGATAAGTACATCCCTGGCGAAGGGGCATTGCTACTTTTTTGTATGTTTATGAAGCTGCCATGTATGGCACAAAAGATAAGCAAAAGGTGTAACACATCCTTCCTTGTTTAAGATGCTTAGTGCAAGAGATGATAGTTCCTACTTGAGCCCTTTGCACACCTGGGAAGATGTGAAGGAGGCTCTTTTGGCTGAATATAAATCAAAAAAAGTCTACACAGGGAAAACAGTCCTTTATGCGCCTTAGCATGTATGAGGGTGAACTGCCCATTGCCTTTGCTGAACTATTTTATTTTGCTGCGCAAAGATTGTCTACCTCTAACCTACTCACCCTTGACGATGCTATTGCTTCCCTGTTAACTGTGTTAGATTCTCATTCCACTCTAGCTATACATATCTTTTATTTAACCAAAGTAAGCTGACCAGGGGAGGGACATTAACAAAACGCAAAAAGCTAAAAAATAAATCCTCACTGAACAAAATGAACGAACTTCCCAAAACAAGCGGATAACATACAAAATGCAAACAAAACCAACCAGGTGGATCATCAGGAAACTGCTTATACCATCATGGCGGAAAGGGAGGGTGGATAAGGGGGTTTATTCTCAGCCTCTGCTTCACCCCAAAGCAGGGCACGGGCTATGGCAGAGAGCAGGGACATTGGGGCATCAGCGGGATGTGGAGAGAAATTTCGATGATTGGGGTGTCAGGATGACAGCAGTGGAATATAAGAGATATGATGTAACTGATCAAAGCTGTTTCAGCTTTCATGAGTGCATAAGGGAGTTTTACAGATGTGGCAATATTGGTGCGGGTAATCTTGGATTTGGGATTCTGTGCTACAACTGCCACATGCTGGATGGCATTGTTTGCAGGCTTTGTGAGAATCAATCAACATCTTCTTTTGGAGCATATTGGCGGTGAAGGGGATAATGGGAGGAGGGATTCCTCCTAAAAGCATCACCACTGATTTGGAAGCAGCTTTGCGGAGAGGATGACAATCTGGTTTAGCTGTTGCTTCAACAGTCAGTTGGTTGTTGCTATAGAACATTTTGGCGTTTTGCTGGGGCGTATATATGAGGGGGTAGCACAGCATCGTGGTCAGCATACACAAGCTGCTTAAGTTGGATAGTGCGGTCTTCAATGATATTCCTGGACTTATCAATTTCAGCCAATAGAACCCAAGGATTTTGATTGAATTTAATTGGGGAGTTGGCATATGCCTGAGGTTTGGTTGGTTCATTGGAGGACGCATGGGAGCAAACTGGGGTCCAATATCAGTGCTTGATTGGAGGGAGCATTTGTGGCACTGGGGCGAGGAGGAGGCTGATTGGTGGTTGTGGGCGCAGCTGCAGCAACAGGCTTTGGGGGAGGAGAAGGTAGGATCATACTCCATACCAAAGCTGGCATAGGGTGGGCGGTAGATTGGAAGCTGGCGGATTAAAAATCAGAGCTTTCAGAAGCAGCTAAGGATGAACACTTACATTTTGAGTGTTTAACTCAAAACAGGATGTACAGATCGTCCGCCCGCCCTTGACTTGGGCCCAGAATGGATGGTCAGGGGCAGAGGGGATGACAGCATGAGGGTGAATCAACAAGGAATTTTTTTAAATTCAGGGCTGATTGTGGCATATGTCCGAGGCCCAGCGAGGCGTGTGGCCCCATTTGGGACCACAAATTAAAAGATGGGGTTGGAGCCATAGGCTGCCAAACCGTTCATCAGCTACTGGGGGAGCACCTCAGGGGAAGGTGGGTGGGCAAACCAGCTAACTAATCCACCAAAGTGGTATCCACTGGGAGCTGAGTCCAAATTGTGGGGATAGCGGTACCATGGAAAACCAGGGGCAAAGTTGCTGCAGTGGCGGTGTTAGCTTCGCAGGTGAAACTGAGATCAAAATACCCTTATAGGGGCAGAAGTCAATAAAACTGGCGGAAATCATCACCGCCTGAGCCATTTTGATAATGGCTTAGTCATGGTAAGTGAAAAGTTTCCCATAATCAACTCTAAGGTCAAAACAAATGTTGCTCCAGGGGAACATTAGGGGGCAATGAGGCACCACTTGGGTGCAAGTGAGGTGGGCGTCAAGATCCTTGGGAGGTAAGAAATATCCCAGGGGTTTGGTATGACTGGGCGAGCCAGTCCAAGTGCGTTTTCCTGTCAGACAGAGAATGGCGGAGAAGTTTCGCCACTGCCTCACACTGGGGCAGCCAGCGGGGAATCCGATGATATTAGAGCGAAACTATGGTTGGCAATCAAAATTTTTTTCCATAAGCTTTGCTCATAAAGTTACGTCAAGTAGAAAGAGGGCTAGCTAGGCATATCACCTCATTGAAACACCATTTCAAAAATATCCACGACATAAAGGAGGCTCTGTTAGACATTGCCAATTTCCATTCATGTGAAACAAACAATGAAGCTGATGGGAAACCTTTCGTTATAATCACTGAGGAGTTTCCGCCTGTAGAACCGTTGGGGGTGAGCCAATTGATGCTATCCTCCATGGGAAATCTGCTTTCTTAGTGCACTCTAAACCTGATATTCCCCCTCATGTAGGGCTACAACCTATCCTGTAGTTACTATCATGAATCTGCACACGCTCACCAAAGCTGCTGTGTCTTCCCCTCCAGCTACGCTGGTACTTGCACTCCCTAAGGCTACTCAACATCATGTGGTCGCCTCCCCTACTTCAATTGTGGCATTTGCCAGTGGCTTAAAATATCCTGTGGGATGAATCTAAGGGAGGTTACGATAATGTTGGCTACTACTTATTGGGAGCTCACATGGAAGTGGAGGACCCTGATTGATTGAACGCTGAAGGAGTAGATGAAACCACCATGCCTGAGGGAACTTACTCTCAGACAAATATTAGGATGCCCAAAAGTTATTGAAACTGCCAGTGATGGTGATGAGTTCTTGGCTGGCCTGATTCGACCTCTTTGGCGTGTCCATATCATACAATCCATAATGGATAAATACCCTGAGACTACTCGTAAATTAACCTCCACTTTCTGGATCATGGAGGTTTTGGCTTTGTCTCCTAACTTCGGCAGAACACTCACCAAGTTTAAAGTGGTCATTTAAAAAGTCTGGGTAATGGCCATCCTGGATACTGGCTCCCCAATTAACTTAATCTCAACTAAGCTTATCAAAAAGATAAAGCTGGCGCCTGATTTGGAGTACAATCAAGAATTTGGAACCGCTGGCCCAAATAATACCCATGCAATCAGGGCTACTCTTCCCTTCCCATTCGAATTGGGAAACTTACTTTATCAGACTCTGCTGTGGCTTTAGATAACAACGCATATGATATGCTCATCAGCACTCAATTTATAGTTGAGTATGAGGGACTAATCAACCTGAAGCAAGGATACCTCTCGTTACTCAACTATGAAGTCCCATTAGCTTTATCAAATATAGAACCCAGCAAGAATGATTACTTTTTCCTAATCAAATACCCCCTCTCATCTATACCTTTACCTTATACCACTTCTGGGCGCATCACATAACAATTACCCGATTCAGTAGATGCTAGGGAAGGTATCTCTTTCTACGCTTAAGACGAGGTCTCAATTAAGCCTGGTGAACAATGAGTGGTTGACACAAAAGTCACGCTTCAAATCTCACGCCAATTTTTGTTGCACCTCATAAGTATTGAGGGCGTTAGTCCCTTGGAGCCACGGGTATTGCTTAGAAATTCTTGACCCAGATAGCCAAAGGCTATTACTTTGCTGTTGTGGAACCTCACCTCAAAGGACATAGTTGTAAAAAAACAATAGGAGATGGGTAGGGGCTTGTTAGTCCCTGTAGATGACATTGAAAAATTCACTCCATTTGCTCTATGATGAATATAGGCCTGCCAACAGATAGCCTAATGTACCTTACCCGACGTCCATATCTCATATGAGCTGACCCCAGATGTGCTGTAAAGATGTTCATACTCTCCTAGACGACTATAGCGACATATTTTTCAAATCTGAAAATGACTATGGCCACTTGAAGGGCTGTTGCCACTCCATCGATGTGGATGATGCCCATCCCATTAGGTCCAAACCTTATCATAAGTCAAAGGTGGAAGGACAGCAGATGAGGATGGAGCTTCAGCAGTTACTAGACGCGGGGCTATTAGTTCCTTCACAAAGCCCTTGGCCTCCCCTCTGTTGCTTATTAAAAGAAAAAGGTCATTGGATAGTCATGGATTACCAAAAGTTGAATATCATTACAAAAAAGGTAGCTATCCTATTACCCATATTGACAACACCCTGGCCCAGCTTTCTGGCTCTAATTTTTTTCTGTCATGGACTTAGCTAGCGGCTATTGGAAGATGGACTTCTCACGAAGACCAGGAGAAATGTGCTCTCTTTTGTAGTGAGGGTCTCTTCCAACCAACTTTTATACCTCAAGGGTTGTGTAACACACCTTCATCTTTTCAGCGTGCAATGGACCACATATTATGGGACCTGAAGTTAACTTGTGCATCGTTTATCTTGATGGTATCACAGTGTTTTTGCGAACCTTTAACGAACATCTTGATCACCTGAAGGAGGTGTTTAAAAGGTTATGCAAGTCAAATATTAAGGTAAAGCCTTCAAAATGTACCTTTTTCCAAAAGAAACTGGATTTCCTTGGCCATTCCATTTCTAAAAAGGATATTTAACCCATTCAAGGTAAGGTTGAAGCGATCTCAAAAATGCCTCCCCCTAAAATTTATGGGATATTCAGTTAGTTCTGGGATGATGGGGTATTACCATCAGATAATCCCTAAGTTTGCCAGCTCAGCAAACCCCTCGTTCGCTTATTGATTAAGAATACCCCTTTCTATTGGGATTCTGAACAGAAGGCCGCTCTGAGACGCTGAAGCAACTTCTGCAACAACGCCCTATCCTACGGCATCCAGATTATAATAAAACCTTTATCTTGTTTACTGACGCCTCGTACTACGCCATTGGGGCCATCTTAGCCCAATTGAACAAAAACAGTGTAGATCATCCTGTGTCCTAGTCATTTAAGATGCTTTCAAAGACAGAATGCAACTTCAGTTTAACAGAGAATGAGTGCATTGCTGTTCTGTTAGCTGTAAAGCACTACCATCCTTTCCTATATGGAACTATTTTCACTGTGGTTACTGACCATGATTCCCTAAAATGGTTACTGAACATGAAATATCTTAAAACTTTCTTTCCGCTTGGCATAACTTTCTGAGCAAAATTACATGAACTTATAAAACAAATCAAATTAACCCATAGTAGTTTCGCTCCAATGTCCTCAGATTGAAACTTTTCTCTCTCGTTGCAATCACTTTTGCAACATATAAATTCAAGTCTGAATCTAGTTTGATAATCTCACAGAGGAGATTAGTCTGCGCTCATGTCAGGGAGCAGTTGGGCAAGTAAGGTAAGAGGAGCAGGTGGTAGGCCCGCGGCCTCAAACGTTCAAAAACGCCCCAGAGAAACTGGTGGAATAGAAAAAAATTTAAAAAAACCGGTGGTCACTATTTCCCAAGAAGTCCTCGCTTGGCAAGCGCGATGCAACCAGTACATCAACACGCTGCACTCCCAACCACTCTCGTTGGTGGAATACAGAGTCCATGTGTTTCTGGACATCCAACAAACAGCTCTATGGGAAAAATTTTGTGGGGATGTGCATACTTTTTACCTGACTGTGGTGTACATCGCACCTCACTCCATGTCAAACAGTTGGCTGGACCTCGGTTTTTAAAACAAGGAGGCAGCAGACAAAGCTGCTGCAGTGCGTGTAGTGATCAACCCCCCCAAAGGGCAATGGGTCGTTAAACAAACGCACCAGATGGACAAAATTAAACCAAATTTTCCTCATGTTTGACTTTTTGCCTACTACAGTAAAGCGTGCCATTTTGGAGTAACACCTGAAAGATGGTCTCACCATATATGGCAAAATACGATCTTTAAAAATGCAACACTTTACGTTGATGCCACACCTGTGCACCGGCAAAGCCATCTCAGTTCTGACCTCAACTGAGGAGATCGTGAAGGACCTAACCCAGATACCGCACTCCATAAATGTCAATATCAAAGGGCATACCACTCACCCTTTCCAGGTAACCGTGGACAGCGCGCCCCCCATCTGCACCCACTGTGACGCGTTTGGCCATAAGGCACATGCATGCCCCACCAAGGAGGGCACCACATTCCAAGAGCACCCCTCAGCGGCCATGGCCAGCAGAGAGGCGCACTATGAACCAACTGTAAGCACCAAAGAGGCTTTCCCGTGGGGAGCACAAGGCTGCTACCTACTGGTAAAACCTATTTCCCCACAAGAGCGGAAGAAGGCCAAGCAGGCCCGCAGGGCTGCGGCCAAGGAAGCGGCTAAAGTCACCACCGCTATCCCACACTCCCAACGCCAGGAGGACATCAAAACCTTTGCGGTGGAAGCAACTTGGGAATCCATCAACCAATCAGATTGGGAAGCCCATGCCGATTGGGCCACCCAATCTGAGGATCTGATGGGTGACTTGATTTCACCCAATCTTTGCAATCAAGCTCCAGTCAAAACTGACTTGGTCTCCAACCTACCTGAAAATCTTTTTTGACCCATTTGATGGTGCACCAAACTCATCCACACCGCAAAAAATTCGTCCAACGTTGGGGAAACAAAAAGCAAAGGCAAAAGCCAACATGAACCTTTCTGCTAAAATCAACAAAACTACTGATAGCATTGCTGCAAACACCCGTGCTGCTATGAAGGCCCATGGGGATCTAGAGGAGGCTAGTGGGCCCAGGTGCCCACCCCCTCGCACCTAAGGTGCAATGGGGGAAACCTTCACTATAGGGATGTTGAATATCGCCAGACTCAAGGCCTCACCGTACCAGGCTAGAAAACCGAGTTTTTTACAAAAAATTTACCTGTGGATATCCTGGCCATCCAGGAGTCCCAGTGTCTGCGAGGTTCTGAGGATGCTTGGAAAACCATGCTCCTCCCATCCCTATCCTTTTGGTCAGAGCACTGTGGGGTGCTAGTTCAGAAAAACAATCTTTCAAATTTTTATCATTGGAATCCTTCCTCAATGGCCAAGTCCTCATTGTCACTTTCTCGTGGGCTGACGTGGCACATACTATCATCAACATCTATGCCCCAACCTGTGCATGAGAACATTGGGAATTTTTCTCATTGGTCAAATCCCTCCTGTTACCCCCAGACCCTTTCATAGTTGGCGATATGAACTGTTGGCTTAATACACCAACGGACCATTGGCATTCCTCCTCACACGCCCCCAGGGTCACGTAGAACTTTTCGTTCTAAAGGCCACCCTTGGGTTAATGGATTTGCTGCCACGGCGAGCCCCACTTTAAAAAACATGATGCAACCCCACGTCCACAACGGCCAATTAAGGTCCATGACCCGTATAGACCTTATCCTTATGCTGGGAAAAATTACAACCCCACATTTCCCACTTCAAAACAACAAAAATTGAATTCTCTGACCACCGGCTGGTCTCAATAACCTGCCACTAACCTGTCACAGTGGCTAAGGCCCCACATTGGTGCAAATTCCGCCCTTCTGAACTTGCGTCTCCAGGATTTTCCACTTGGGTGGAATCAGCAACTTTGGAAAAAGAGTTTGTTACACCGTTTTGTGTGGACCCCATCTCCACATGAGCAGCCCTCAAAGAGGATACCATCCGCCACTCTTGCCGCCTCTCCTACTGACGCTCACGAGCCACATTGGCCATCATCTCGCGCGCTCTGGCAGAGTTGGCACACCTGGATTCCAACATCCCAGCCACAGGATACAGCCCTGAATGGGGCCAGAAGTGGGCGGAGGCAGCCGCCCACCTCAACGCGCTTAAAATCAACACAAACATTGGGTTTTTGTTCAGTACAGGGCCAAACAAATTACAGAGGGTGACAAGTGCACCGCAATATTTTTAAAAAAGTTTTCACACCATGCAGAGTGTGGCCTGCACACAGGTGCAAAGATTGGATGATTCCATCGTGGATACACCAGCTGAAGTGGTAATTGAAACATAAAATTATTACTCCAAGTTATACTGATCCAATCCAATTCAGCCAGCTGAAGTGGTGGAATTTCTCGACCAAACCCACATCTGCACCATTATTTGATACCCAGAAATAATTAATTTAATTGCTCCAAAAAAATTATGGACAGCCATCCACGGTGCACCAAATCAGAAATGCCCAGGCCCATATGGCATTCCATATGAATTCTACAAAAAGTACTTCAAATATATATCCCCACTGCTGCTTGCCTCCATTAACCAGAGCCTTCTGGAAACGCGCCTCCTACCAGGAGGACAAGAGGCCTTCACCGTCACACTCTTTAAAAAAGGGGACAAGCTAGACTTAGCCAATGGCGCCCCATTTCTTTAACTAACTATTCAGGTACAAAAATTTTAACAAAAATCATGGCTAATCGTTTAGGGATTGTAGCATCTGCCACCATCTCCCCAGAACAATTCGTTTCATACCCAGAAGGTCGATTTGGGACAACATGCACTCTTTGGCTAACGCGTGCCAGTTCACAGCCTCTGGGGCACTTGTATTCTTGGACCAGCAGAAGGCCTATGATAAAGTAAACTGGGAATACTTCAGGGCCTGCCTCCATCAATTCCGCTTACCCCCTCGCTTCATCAACTGAATAATGCTGCTCACGGAATCTGCAACGATATAAGTACGTGGCCCTGGCTTCCTAACAAAAGTAGTCCGCCCTCAAAGGGGCTTGCGACAAGGGGACCCCCTTAGCCAACTCTTATACAACTTCAGTCTTGACCCACTACTTCAAAACGTGAATGCCCAACTCACTGGGGTCCATGTGCCATGCCAAGACCCAGTCAAGATGATGGCGTTTGCAGATGACTGTGTGGTTGGGGTGTCTAATATTAAACATGCACGCGCACTTGAAGCTCTCATTCAGGAGTATTCCCGGGTAAGTAGTGCTGCACTGAACGCTTCCAAAACCGAAATCATCCTCCTTGGTCAGTATCAAACCTGCTGGGCCCCAGCAACCAGTGCCCAGCCCAGCCCATCTGCTCGCACACGTGCTCGCCCTCCCAGCTCACCCCACACCGCCCCACTGGTGCTCCCCTTCGTGACACGCCCTACCATAGGGCTGGTCCGCCATCTGGGCGTGTGAAAAGAGGCAGGCGGGTACGCATCAGCAGTAATGGAGAGTCGTATTCTAGACAACGTGACAAAGTGCATCGCCTCCCTCAGTGCATCCTACTTCCCTTACTGGCAGGGTTGTTTTAGCCAGCTCTATGCTTCTCTCCAAAGTCTGGTTTGGAGCCCACGCCATCCCCTTCTCCCCAAGCTTTTTCAAATCCTTGTATGCCCTGCTGCAAGGATTGATTTGGTCAGGCCGCCCACCACCAGTATGGCTATAGGTCATGGTTGGCCCTCATCATCATGGTGGCATGGGCCTGCTTGACTTCAGAGCCCATGCTGCCAAGATCCTGGGCACCTGGATTGCAGCCGTCACCGCCCCTATGTTCCCCTCCCAACACTGGTCCCGCGCAGCCTGCTCCAACTTCTCCCGCGCTTTGGGCCTCAACAATCCATCGAACCCTCACTCCCTGATGAAATAACTGGCTTCACACCCATCGGCCACAGGTCCTCATGGGACTAAAACCCATTACAAACGAATCCTCCTCTCCATGCGGAGCGCTGAAAGGAGAATTCGTATTAGTGGACACACAGCCCAAAGAGGCCGCCCCTCTCCTCAGTTCACACAAGAGGTACAGGGACTACCTATCTAAGATGGCGTGATCCCCACATGGCCCCATGTCCTATCCAGGGTGGACTACCTGGACATGATGGACATCCCTTACTCCATTGAGACCCAAAAGACTATCTGGAAATACGCACACCATCCTCTGTTGCAGCCTTAAATCCGTTCCCATGTGTGGCGCTGCCTAAGGTGGGTCTACCATATGGCTGAGCGCTCTAAAGCTTTACACTCATCCTGCGTCGTGTGTGGCCATTATGTAACGCTGTTCCACCGCCCGGAGAGGTGTCCTACCTCTAAAGTGATATGGCGCGAAGTTCAACGTCTGCTTGGCCAGGATCAAACACATCCCTTCAGTCTGTCAAGAGATATGTTTGCTTAATCAATGGCTTCCCCCCCTCCACCCTCCCTTAATGCTCTGGTGGTTGCAATCGCCATGTGGACTATCCACACGATTTTTGGATGCCATCGCAGGCTCCACCCCCACCCTCCCAGAAGCTGTCCACAGATTTCAGTCTCATTTGGTGGACCACTTTCAGGCGTGGATGTTTGGATACTTCCTACCGCGTTGCTGACAGCTGGTCTCCTCCTGGTTCCCAGTTTGGTTCATCAAATCAGACCCTTTCCTCCACACGTGTTCAATTGTGGCTACGGCCCCTTCACACGTTCCCTTTCCTCCCCATGAGTGGCGTTCCCGCTGGCAACAAGAGATAGCATTGCTTCTCTGGGGTGCCTTCCCTGTTACTAAGTTTTGTCTCTTTTGGGTCAAATTCAGAAGTGTCCATCCCATGGTTGGCCTTCCTCGCAATAAATTAAAATCCAATGTCCTCAGATTCTCTGCCAGCTGATCCAGCGTGGGGCAGCGGCGAAACTCCCCCACCATTTTATGTCCGGCAGGAAAATGCACTAGGACTGGTTCACCCAGTCACTCCAAATCCATGGGCCGATTTGTTCCACCCAAGGACCTAGATGCCTACTTTGCTCATACCCAAGTGGTACCACGCTGCCCCCCTAGTGCTCCCCTGGAGCAACATGCGCTATGTCCTAAGGGTCAAATATGGGAAACCTTTCCCATGCCATGACCAAGCCATTACTGAAATGGCTTAAGCGGGTGATGACATCCACCAGCTTTATCAATTTCCACCCCTACAAGGGGTATTAAACCTCGGCTTCACCTGCAAAGATGAAGCTGCCACTGTAGCAACTGTGCCCCTGGTATTCCAGGGCACCCCTCTCCACACAACTCAGACTCAGCTCCCAGAGGACACCACTTTAATGGTCCAGTTTGCTGGATTGCCCACCTACCTTTCCCCTGTGGTGCTCCACCAGGAGCTGATGGACAGTTTGGCAGCCTATGACTCCAACCCCATCTTACAATTTGTGGTCTCAAATGGGGCCACACGACTTTCTGGGCCTCAGGCATATGCCATGTAAGCCCTGAATTTAATAAAATTTGGTGGCAATTCCGCTGCACACCATTATTCCCTCAGCGCCTGAACATCCATTTTGGGCCCACGTCGAGAGGCAGACGATCTGTCCATCATGTTTTGAGTTAAACCACTCGAAATGCAAGTGCCCCTTCTCAACCACTTCTGGCAGATCGGACAACTCATCCACTGACCTCCAATCCACTTCCCACCCTGTACAATTTCTAGCATGGGGCACAATCCTACCTCCCCCACCCCCAAAGCCTGTTGCTGCAGCTGCACCTGCAGCCACCAATCAGCCTCCTCCTCACCCCAATGCCATAAATAATTTCTCCAATCAAACATCAGATTAAATCCCAGCTCAATCCCATGATTACTCAAATGAATCAACTGAACCTCAAATGTACGCTGATTCCCCAATCCAATTCAACCAAAACCCTGGGGATTATTCTCTCTTTCTGCTAAGCATCACTTTTCAAAAATCAATTCAGCCTTGAAATTTAGCTCCACTAAAGAGATTTAAGAAAACTATTAGCAAATATGGTGGGAAACCCTGCAAAAGAACCCGCGGGCTCAGCCAAACGAGCCAGCACCACCCCTCAAACGAAGCAACACTCGGTTACCCACCTCAGGGCCAACTAGAATCACCCACTCTCAAGCAGCATCCATGAAAGCAGGCACCACCCTCCAACCTGGAGCCACTTCAACTAGCGCCAGTTCACCTGATCGCACTTCTACAACCTGCACGCCCAACAGCTCTGTGTGCGCTGCCTCCCACCAACCCGCTGGGCCCCTCCAACCAAGGAGGCCATCACCCACGCTGTTTTAATGGCGTCTGCTTAGTTGAATGCAACTCAGCCCATCCAGGCATTCACCTCCCCCATTGTATCAGCTAATTCAGCCCCATCTATTATTGCTGACGCCGTGTTTCTGGCTCCCCCCATGAGGGGCGATACCCAGCTACCTGGCCCCCAAACCCTCGGATATAAGGTTGGATTAGCCGCACATTCTGGTTCACTAAGCACCAAATTGGGACAATCTACTCTTTCTCCAATAAGGATTCAAATGGTTCGGATTTTGGAACTTCACACCAGTTCCAATCTCATCCATCCCATTTAAACCCCATAATCGGCACTTCTCAAGTCGGCACTTTATCTCCATATGCTGAAAACGACCAACTCACCAATCAGCCAGTGAGTTTTTCCCACAAAATCACAGCAAATACTCGAGCTGAATTTACCCATATAGATTGGGATGGTGATGAAACATCGCCCTCCTCCAAATTGGCTGGAGTTAATATCAATCTGGATGGGCCTCCCCAATTTAGCGAGGCCCAACAATCCGCCCCTCAATTCAATATGACGCCAGCAACTGCTGTAACATTCCAGAAACAGGGGGAACTCCGCAAACTTGTCCAAACCACCAGCTCACATTCAACCCGCGATTGCAGCCCAAAGCAAACACAAACGTACCAAAGGAGCCACTGGGGCGTGGTAAAAACCTCTGGCACCAACGCTACCCAAAGCTGATCCCAGTGAAGTGGCGTTTATTGCTGATGTTAAGAATAAATGGGCTGAAACTAGAGCGCAAAAAGCTCTACCTCGCTCAACCCTCTATCATGCAATTCACCTTTATTATGGGCATAACCCTATTGAATTCTATACAGAGGATTACTTCACATACTTTGCAGCGATTGCGGAGACATTCCCAATTAACACCACCATCCATGAATCAGTGGGAGGGCCACAACATCTAGGTGGGCTTCACTGAAGCTGCCCTTGCTGATCATGCTGCCACCCTCCAAGTCATTATTCCGCGTGGATCTCTTTGCATCTCCCGCATACTCTCACCTGGAGAAAATTTCATAAGTTACTTTTTCCAACCTACCAACGACTGTTGATCCTGAGTCTCTTAAACTGGCGCTCCATCGTGGTTTAATGGAGTTTGGGTCTGTTCTTTCAGTGGACTTTAGCGTCCCCTCTTACTATGCTCCCACTCAAAGAGCTCGCACTGCTAGGGCGTCATTCATCCCCTCCCCCACTGTATCCCGCAACATTGAGGTTATTCCTCGTGTGGTGGTAGTTGAGCATGCCCTGAGATCTTTTTTGTCGACCCTGATCAGGCGCGCCCCCGGTGTTCATGGTGTAACGCCCTTGGACACCTGTATAGAAGCTGCACAGCCCGAAAACAAGCCCTCTTAGCCACCACCCAGAGGCCTAAACCAGGCTAAAAACGATCCCACGTGGCCGCAGCAGCAATTCCACAATCCACATAATGGTTCCCATTCAAGACCTGTCCCCTGAGGCCTTATGCCTAGCAGTTAAGACAGCTAACCCCACTATTGGTGCAGGATACCTTCGCGCTCATGCCCCCCTTCCAGTGGGCACCCCCTCCAATCTCCCAGAGTCAACTCCCTCTCTCACCAAGCGCAAGGCATCTCCCACAGGGCGCCCCTCGTCAGCCATCCCCACTCAGGGCTCCGCGGCACCCCCACCAACCTCCACCAGCGATTTATTGCATCAACCCTCAGCTCCCAATGGATCTATGCCCACCAGCATGGACTGGCAACCCACAGCCTGCGGTAGAAGTGCCACCTCAAAGAGTCCTACCCCAACCCCACAGTCCATTTCGCGTGGCTCCTTTGCAGTGTTGGAGGAAGTGAATATGGACTCAGACTCATTATATGGGGACACCGCGGAGGTCGCCATTGAGCACCCTCAGGTCCTTCCCCTGCAACAGAGCGGGGGCAGCATCCTAGGATGGCTTACTGGGTCCTCCGCCCCCCACCCTCTCCTTCCCCTCAGAACCCTCGACGCTCCTCACAGATTGCAGCTAATAGTCAAGATAAAGGGCTCAAAACTAGCCGCCTCACAGCAGCAGGTTTAAGCGCTGGCAACCCCCCAGGACATTGAGGGGAACAACTATGAGTCCCCACAGCAGCACCCTAGCCCTGCAATCCATCAACGCAAATGGGTTGCGGGACTTTAAGGGGAGAGCTCGCCTCCTCCGCAACTTCAGGTCAGCACAAATTGACATCGTTGCTGTCTAGGAGCCCCATATTCTCCCCCACTAACAATCTGCATGGATTGAACAGTTTGGAGGCAACTCCTTCTGGACAAACCATGCCGCCCTTATTGTTTTGACCCCCGGGTTAAAGCCCATTCTTTTTCACAATATCTAGGTGGCCGCCTCATACTGGCCAAACTCACCACTCCTGACTTCTCTTTCTTCGCTGCAAGCATCTACCTGCCTAATGCAGGTCAGGAGCAAAACTGGCTCTTGGAAGAGCTCGTCCAACTCAATCTCCCACGGAATACAGTCCTCTTGGGAGATTTCAACACAACCATAAGTCGCGTCCGTGACTCTTACCCACCTGCAGCAAAGGAACGCCCTGGATCAAGTCGCCTCCAGGATTTCCTTCGCCTGAGTGGCTTTTTTAGATGCGCTTCCACCCTCCGCGTCTGGCCTAGGTTGCATGACTAGGATCCAGTATGATGGAGGAGCTTTCCAGTCAGCGTCACTCATAGATATGGCACTGATTGGCCCCCTGCTAATTGGCCGCGTCTCCTCTCCCATCTCTCGTGACAACCATCTGAGTGATCACAGGTCACTCACCGTTGTCCTCACCACCACACTTAGACCGTCGCGTAGGTTCTGGCCTATGGTTGCCCCAACTCTTCTTAACAACCCCTTCACTAAGGAGAAGCTGTCTATGACCATCTGGGAGACTCTCACCTCCCCCCACCCCACCTGCTTGACCACAAGGCTAGATGGTCAATGACCAAGGAGGGCATCATCCGCGTTGCTTACAACTGTGCCAAAGCCCAGATGACCGCAGCTCGCGCCAGAGTCAAAAGGGCGGAAGCCAGAATCAGACATCTGGAGCGAAACTGCCAACCTTCGCCCTCTCCCAGATGGTTGGAAGACTGGGAAGCGGCGCAGGAAGCACTCCGCTTGGAGCTCACACTGCAGGAAGAACGGGCAGCAAACTATACAACATCTCATTACTATGCTCAATGGGAACGCCCCACCCGCTTCTTCTTTCAGAAACAGAAAGCCCAGTCAACAGCGCAGGATATCGCTGCACTGAATATTGGCACTACAACCACTTCGGATAAGGAGAAAATCACGCAGGAACTACAACGCTTCTATTTCAGCCTCTTCCATGCCACCCAGGTGGACCCGTCGGACATCCAAGACTTCCTGTGGCGGGCTCCAGAGCCGCCCATTAACTCACGGGCTGATGAGGCTCTACTGGCGCCTATTTCCATCCAGGAGGTGATGGAAACCCTTCTGAAATTCCCACAGCTTAAAGCCCCAGGCCCAGACGGAATACCCTTCGAGGTGTACCTTCTGGAACCTGCGGTGACAGCCAGAACCCTCCGCAACCTCTTCGCTGCACTCTTGGTGAATGGCGAGGTCCTCCCCGACTCCAGAGGCTCAATCATGACCCTCATTCACAAGAAGTCAGACCGTGAGAACCTGGTGAACTGGCGCCCCATAGCGTTGATCAACACAGACCACAAGCTCTTCACGAATCTTCTGGCCAACTGCATCACCAAACTGAGTGTCACCTCGCCTCTCCCCATCCCAGCACGGTTTTATTCCGGGAAGCTCGTTATGGGACGACTATAATGACCTTCACGTGACTTTGACTGCTAACTCTCGTAAGGTGAATGGCTTTGTGGCTCTCCTGGATATGGAGAAAGCATATGATCGGGAGGCCTGGAAGTATATTGATGCTTCCCTAGCCCGCTTCCATCTCCCCCCCGCATCTAGGCGCTGGATATCAGCACTCTATGACCAGCTCCACACCAGAGTCCTGGAGCCAATGGGTTTTACAGTGGCAGTACCAGTTGGACATGGTCTCCGGCAAGGGGACCTCCTGAGCCCTATCCTTTTTAACATCACCCTCCACCCCCTCTTGGCCTCCTTACAGGACAAGCTAACAGGGATTCTGGTCCCAGGTAAAGCCCCCACACGCACCATGGCATTTGCAGATGACACTGCCATTGCATTTGGCTGCCCTGGGGATGTTGCCCTCGCTGCTGTGACTATTGAGAGGTACACCAAGGCGTCCAACGCCATGGTCAACACCTCCAAGACAACAGTTGTACAGGTCGGCTCCCCCACCTTCCCCCAACATTTGGTATTGAACCTGTGCGCGGTACCTTCCGTCACCTGGGCGTTCTCACCAACCAACAAGGAGTTGCGCTAAAAGACAATGAGGACTTGCTCCTAGCAGCAGTTAACTCTAGGATTTCCAGCTGGAACCGGCAGCACATCACCCCCCAGGGTCAAGCTCTGATGGCCAATGTGTTCCTCCTCTCCAAAGTCTGGTTCCTAGCGCACGTCTGCCCATTCACAGATGCCTTTTATACGCGGCTCAATGTACTCCTCCGCTGTTGGATCTGGGGCTCAAACCATCCACCAATGGCCCTCTCAACCATTGCCCAACCCTGCAATGAAGGGGGCCTAGGGCTTCTGGACACGCGATTCCACGCCACCACAATCTTCCTGAAGTTCCTATGGCCGATTGTCTGCTGAGACGCGACCCCCATGCCCCAAAGGGCGCCCGCCCTCCGCCCGTCAGTGTCAGCAGCTCTGGGTCTTCCTAGAGCATCTCTGACCTCATTAGGGGATTGGCTCACAAACCATCCAGGCCATCGCCTGAAACCTCCTCATCCCCACACTGGAACCAGGCTCTCCTTGCCCTGAAACGAGTAGGCGCGCGGATCCACCATGCCTTCCCATACAGAAGGGAAGGCCCTGGCCTCAGCCCCCGTCGCCATGCAATTGTGCACAATGGACAAGTTGTCACAACTCGCCTCAACCCCCAAGATCGTCCTCCCATCCGCCCAAGACTCCTTGAGCTCCTCCCTCCGTGAGATTTGACCTTAAGGAATTGTGGAAGGACGTCTATCACCCCATCCTGTCAGCAAAGGTGTTCAACACCTTATGGAGGGTGCTCCACTGTTCATACAGGACGGGGACTGGACTGGCCCTACCTTCCAGCAATAAAGCCACCCCCACTGTGCGGAGCCTATTGACTCCCACCTCCATCGTTTTTTCACCTGTCCAGGTGTCGCCGCATTTTGGCCAAAGGCCCGCGCGCTCCTCCATGCTCAGCCCTGGTCTGGACACCCTGTGCAAGACCTCATGTTCGAGCAGATGTTGCCTGGTTGCCACCGACCTCTCCGTGTCCTCGCCTATGCCACAGCCATCTGGACCATCCATAACTCCTTCCTTCGTTCTTCCTTTGACCAGCAGGTGTGGACCCTTCCACACATGATCACCCACTTTCAGGTACACTTTGAGATGACCCTGAAGGTCTGCACTATGTCGCCAAACCTCCCCCGCTCAGTTGTCACTGCAGCACAGCTCTGGCACGCAAACCCCCTCCCTTTCTCAATGTCTCCTCCCTCCCCTTCCCTTGCCTCAGGCTCTTAGGAGCCCAGGCGTAATTCAATAAACATTGATAAATCCCCCCTTAGGTTGGGACCATCTAGTACTAAAAAAACCCCCTGGGAATTATTGGTTGAAATTGACGAATAAGGTAAGTTCATTGAAGAACCATCTCTACAAATCGAGCAGTTTATTAATGCAGAATGGGATGCCAATTACCCCCCTCGACTTTATACCCCACAGCCAAATGCCAACTCATTTCACAGTGATCACCAGCTTGCAGTCGAAGCAGCTGCAACACCAGATTGTTGTCTCCTGCATAAAGCTGTCGCTAAATCAGTAGCAATACTCAAAGGAGGTAATCCACCTCCTGTTATCCCTGCAACCTTAACTCTAAAAAGCAAAATATCAGAGAACCAGTATTACAAAAATGCAAACGATGCTATCCAGAATGTGGCAACTATAGCATGGAATCCAAAAGCAAAAATAACCCAAACCAACAAAGCCACGTTCGTTAAACTCCCAGACGCCCAAATCAAAGCTGAAAAAGCTTTAACCAAATATCTCAGTGCCATTTACCTAGCTGGCAATTTCCATGAAATTCCAATTATTAGAGATATTGAACCACATACCGCAGATGCCCCAACGCCATTACTGATGGCTGTGACACGCACCCTACTATGGGAGGAAGAAGCTGCTGCCAAAGTGGCTGCTGAAGATGAGCCCCCCAACCCCCTCCCCTTCTGCTATGGAGGGATAAGCGGCTTCCACTGCCCACCTGGTTGGTCAGTTTTCAAAGCGTTTCACTCAATCCACTCATTAAGGGCGTTTTGTTTGAACCAAGTTGTTACATTAGTTTTTGGTATATTTTAGTTTTGGTAATATCCATCCCCTGGTCGCTTGCCTCGAATAAATAACATGAAAGATCTTACTGGCTTGTTAGCTTTCTGGGTCTAAAGCTCCAGCCTTATGACATGAAGTGAACACCTGGCTGGAACTTTCACATAAATGTTGATGGGTTGACTCAGTGACCCGTCCTTCAATTGGATAATCGTGAGGTGGAGAGGTTACATAACCTCTTGGTGACCCCCGATGACTGGGAGGATGAGGATGAGCCTGTTCAGAAACATTTGGCCCGGCACTCCCATAAAACCAAATTGGAGAACAGGAAGTTGTATAAACAGGTGGGGACAAAATGGCTACCTTACCTTTGGCCCTTGGAACGCATACCTACTATCCTAGAAGCTCATTCCACCCTATGTCATGGAAGGGGAAAAAACTTAAGTGGATTAAGGATCGGTTTTATTGGGATGGTATGATGAAATCTATTATTGACGTCTTGGAAGCCTGCCTTACATGTAAGAAGCAATTTAGTTTTAAGACTAGATATCAGTATCAACCAACTACCCCTCAACAACCGTTCCACACCATCAGTTTGGATGTATTAGGTCCCCTTCCTCAGTCTACTAGTGGAAACAGATTTATCCTAGTAGCTATTGACCACTTCACTAAGTGGGTTGAAGCCGTGGCTTTCCCTGCTAAAACGTCCAAGGCCACCGCCACATTTTTACATCAACACATATTTGCACATCATGGCTGTCCCCAAGTATTACTCTTTACCGATGGTAAGAATTTCACCTCCAGAATAGTTAAAAACTTGGTCACATCCATGGGGGCACAACAACTTTTCTCAGCTCCCTATAATCCCTAAAAAATGGTACCGTGGAAAGAGCAAATGAGACTTTGGTTTCCATTCTACAAAAAATAGCCTCGTCTGATACTCTTCACTGGGATCTATACCTACCTAGTGCTCTTATGGCATACCGGATTAGCCATCACAAGATTTTAAAAATCTCTCCATTCCAGGTTTTGTATGTGCGGGTACCAGGAATACCTGCCCTCTTAGCTAAAGATGTATTCTCTTCTAAATTCGAGGAACCTGAGAAAGTCAAAAGAAGATTAGCTCAGCGCATCATCCAACTCCAATCTGAAGTAAAGACTAATTTATCAAAAACAGTGAAAAAAGAAGGGCAGGCTGCCAATGAGCTCTAGATTCCCCCCACCTACATTCCAAGTGTCTGGCATGGTGTTATACTACCATAACCGCATCACTCCTAGAAGCAGTAAGCTTGAATCAATTTGGGAGGGACCTTTCACCATCACCTACAAAAGAGTCAATTAGTATTCCATAAAATCCTTATCTACCAGGATTAATACTAATTGGGTACATGGGCGATTCCTAAGGCCCTATTCTCCCCCCCAACATCTTTAAGGGGGGTGATGTCAGATATTTGCCCTCCCAGTTGCAAACTAAGAATGTTTTGGGTAAAAATCTGCTAAAAAGGGTAATTTCGGCCATTTGCAAGTTTGTGATGATATTATAAATGATGAAAATATAATATGAACTCAGATATCAGCCAATAGACCCTGGCCAATTTTTGGTGGAATCCTGCAACTTAGGGTAACACCATTTTGAATCTTTCATGGGTAATAAATGCAAAATTGGGCAGTTGGATTATTCTGACCCTGCAAAGACCTTGGGGCGTCCATCATTTGGTACTCCCCCATCCCCATCCAGGCCCTTCAAAGCACCTACACAGGGACCACCCTCTTTTATAGGCTTGCCGGTGGTCCCCCAAGGTGCAATAAATTTCTCAGATGGGGATAGGCTGAAATTTTCAAAGCGTTACCCATTGATATGTTCTGGCCAATAATTATTTCTCTTCCATCATTCATCTAAATTGAAGTGACTATCCCAAACTTCAATAGGCTGTATCCCCACATTTCCTAATTTGGACTAGTCTAAGCTTTTCCAAACCTATCCTCAAATTCCCTTCAACCAATGATACAATTTAAATACTAAATGATCAGATGTTGAGGGGGGTCATTTTTCTTTCCTTTATTGCACTAATAAAACTTTATAAAAATCTAGTTTTTTATTAGGTCTTTATACTAAATTTTATATAAACTTTTGTTGAATCCAGAGGCTTAAGCACCAGTGAGAATAAATCGGCTGGATTCCTAAAAAATAGTTGTCAGGATCATGGGTGCGTTACTATGGATCCCTTATTTATTTAAGGCCAGGAGACCCAAAGACCAAGGGTGTTGGATATATGCCTTTTGCTTCTTCTTTGTCAAAGAAGATTTTATACCAACTACTAGGGCTAGCGATGCAAATCCAATAAAATACTATTTTTCTTAAATTTGAAAAAGGAGAAAAAAAGTAAGTTTATTTTCCTTAGAAACAAATAATAAAAAAGATTTATTAGGGTACTCAGTCCATCTTTATGCATACTAAGCAAAGATCTATTACTCACCCCTAATTTTGATCATTCACCTCATAGATTGATTTTAAACCTCAATTTTAGAGCTAGAATTTCTCTGGAATTATCACTGATAATGGTCGCAGTTTTTTGGATGGTTTGGGTTTATGTCCCATCATCAAACTCATCTAAGTTACTGGTTTGGGTTTGAATCCTATTGCATAACTCATCCAAATCTCTGATTCAGGTAGGAATACTGACTATAGTATCCACAAGGTTGGTAGCTAAATCACCGCTGAAACATGACGTAGAGCACCAGATGGTATATAAGACTGATGGGATGGCCTGCACTGTCTCAGAAGGGGCTTACAGTGCACTGCCTTTGGGTTTTGGGTTGATTGCTGGTTTATCACTGGCGATTGAGTTACCTAACAATAACTATGGCATATTAATAGGAGCATCCTTCATGCGCCATTTTGGTACGGTCATTGACATGTCCAAGGAGACCTTTAAAATCTTGGGCCAGCAGATCCTAGTTTATTTTACTTCCAACAGTGTTCACCAGGATTCCAATCAGATGGGACAAGTTAATCTCACATAAAGTGATGGGGAAATCCATGTCCACTATCAGCAATTGAAAAACAAAACCTGGGTTCTCCCACCAGATATAAGTGTACCAAGGGCTACCGCTTTGATCTGCTGCTGCTCTATCTATCTCCTCTGGGCACCAAGTGTTAGTGAGTACAGTGTTAGAAAATTGAGCACCAACTGAGCTTAATGTGGAGACTCTCACCCTTATCACCAATCGTGCTTTGAGCCTCATGTGGCCCTGAGCATTATCTTACCTGGGCTTAGGGAAATCAAAGTGTTACTAGAAAATCTATAACAAGGACCAAAGAGGATCCAGAGACACCAGGTTGCATATCTGCATTTGACCCCTGTGGACGAGGTCCTCCAGTTCCATAAGTTTGCGTCACTGGATGAATTTGATCTTCACATCAAACCCCAGTCCAGTGTTATTATGGTGGTTCCACAAGAAACTTTAACAGGGTTAATAGAAGAGCTAAAGGATCATTCAACAACTTTTTTGATAATATCAAAGCATTTTGTGTCCAATGATCACAATCTTAGATGCATTTGCAGCGTCATTCATCAGGTAGACATGGGGGATCACCCACCCATTTTAGTATTACCCAATCCGCCACTCAAGGGTCGTGGAAGAGGTAGTTTAGATGATTAAGGAAGCTTCTAGAGCAAGAAATGCTATAATCGTCTAAAAGCCCTGGTCCTCTCCTTTTTATGATGTTAAAAAAAGAAGGACGGCACAGACTGGGTAATAATCAACTACTGGGAGCTGAACTTTATCATCAAAAAAGCTCATATCCACTGCCGCATATTGATAACTTTAGATTAACTGGGTGAGGTTCCCTATTTCTCAGCTATGAATTTAACCTTAGGTTACTGGCAGATTGAGTTGCCTGTGGTGGAACGAGAAAATTGTGCCGTGATCACCTCCAAAAGGGTATTTAAGTCCACCCATACGCCTCAGGGGCTGTGTAACGCCCCAGATACATTCCAGAGGGCTATGGACAATATTATAGGTGATCTTAAGCTGTTTTGTGTCCTAGTGTACCTTGAAGACAACAAAGTCTTTTCACATATGTCCTTGGAGCACCTCAATCATTTTGAAAGCCCCACAAGTGCTACTTTTTTTAAACCAATTAGGGTATCTTGGGTTTATGGTATATGCTATGGGACTCAGACCACAACTGTTTAAAGTGGAAGCCATCTGAGAATGACCCAACCCAGCACTAAGCGAGATATACAAGTGTTTTTAGGAATGGTCAGATATTTCCAACAGTTTTTCCCAGCTTTAGCTTCATAAAAGTCTCTCTCTTTAAGCTCCTATGTAAAGATACTGCTTTTTAGTGGATGGAACGGTGGAAAAATTCCTTTTATACTCTACGGACAGCGTTGATTAACAGTCTTTGTTAGGATATCCAAAGCTTGAGAAGGAATTCACCATCAAAACAGTTACTCTTTCCACCGTTGGCGCGGGTTTGTCCCACTGGATGATTAAGGGTGAGAACACTATCACTTTCTGCTTTCAGAATTTGAATTTCCCACAATAAGAATTATATTGTGACGGATTGAGAGTGCTTAGCTATTATCTATGAATATAAGCAATTCTGGGTATACCTTCATGGAGTAAAATTCAAGGTCAAGATACACCACGCTTCATTGCATTGGCTACAAAATCTTTGAGAGCCAGAAGGACGTCTTTTCCGAAGGACCTTAAGCTGCAGGCCTATAATTTTGAAATACTTCACTTTCCTGGCGCAAATCATCATAATGCCAACTGTTTTTTTCAGTTTCTGACAATTGCTATAACATTAGATCTGGGCGACTTTCTGTATGAGGAGATGGTCAGTGAAAAATATGCCAATGAGCTGCCTCAAGTTGTTTGGGCACTAGAAAGAATTATGGCTAATATGGTCTGTAAAAAATGATGGGTTATATAAACGGATCAGTGAGGAGACGCTAAGTTTCCTAAAGCCCTCTTATTGACCAGCCATTGTTTTGAGCTTGCATAAAGCAGTAGGTCATGTAGGCTACGAAAAATGTTAGATTATTTGCTATCACGCTATTATTGGGAAAGTATGCAATTCAATGTTGTCAAAGTAATTTTCTTGTTGCCATCAATGTCAAATAGAAAAGTTAACTACCAGAAGACCTCTTATTGGTTGGTGAAGACACAGTTTGCATGGCACATGGTGTCCACTGATGTTGTGGGACCCTTATTAATGGAAACGAATCACACTAAGTATATCCTGCTAGTGATAGATCATTTGACCAGGTGGGTAGAGGCATGAGCAATAGTGGATTTGGGGTCGGTCACTGTTGCCATGTTTGTTATGGAGTGCATAATTCAAAGGCATGACTGCCCACATTTCATACTCACTGATAATGGAACCAACTTCACCTCACAGATTCTTCCTATATTGAACGAACTGATGGCCATCCATGGGGCTCTAACAACCCCATATCTTATGAGTCCAGAGGGATGGTCAAAAGGGTTAACGGAACACTGGTGAATATACTCCAGAAGCTAGTGACAAATTAACCGTCAGATTGGCGTACCTTCCTTTTCATCGCTGTCTTCACCTACAATATCAGCTATCTTTCTGCAACCAGAAAGAGACCCTTCCAGCTGCTTTACAAAAGACACCCATCCCTTTCTGCACTAATTTATTCTTGTGTAGAAGATACCCATGAATATATCTGCAGTGCTACAAGACAATTTTGATGTCCATGCTAATCAAGCTCCAGGCCAAAGCATACTCAACCAACCTGGCTAAAAAAAATTAATGATCATGATTATATAAGGTAAGGCGTAGTAGACTTCCACAGTTTGTGATAGATTAGCGTGTTCTCTTCCTTGACCAGCATGGGTTGGTCGGCGGAATAAGTTATTCAATATATGGATTGGGCTTTTTAAGATAATAGAGAAAGCCGGTGTGGACGCCTATAACATCAAGGATCCAGCAAATAGTCAGATTATCAACTGCGTACATTTAAGTTCCTTTAGGCCTATAATCTATAAAAAAAGAGAGGAAATGATGAAAATGAAGACTACTGTTTAGATAAGCTGAGTTTTAGTAAGAAGTCGAAGCAAAATATTGTTGAGCAGACTGCCTCAGGATCGTCTCCCCTTCTCTGCTTCTTAAGGTGGGACTTGTGTTTTATCTGGGGGAGTCATCTGTGTTTCTCTTCCGCCACTTTGCAGGTATCTCAATGTCACTAGGTCCCCCTAGAGCTGGGGAGAAAGCAGATATTGCATTATTAAAGGGGAGAGCGTTGGTATCAGAAAGTGTAAGTCCTAGAGACCAGCCCCTGCACCTGGATAGGGGGCAATAGCCCTTCTGGACAAAAAGGGTCCCAAGTGGACCCCCTGCTACAGTTAAGCGACTTGGCACACATGGTAGATGAGTTCTGGGTGACCGCTCTTCCCCCCAAGGATACCCAGTTCCCACCCCTTCCCCCTTCTCAACCTTGTAGAGAATGATAGAGGGGGTTTTCAGAGAGTTTGTTAAGCCAGGGTCTTTGGGCAAGCCCCTGGAACATCTACTCCCTAAGCAAATTATGTCAAAATTTTCAATAAATTGAATGTGCCAACCTCAGGGCCTGTCTTCAAATTTCTGGCATGGGGGAGCCAGTCTGGACTGTATGGCACCAATAATCGAATTGGGGCAAAATTAAGATCTCAGACCAGCCATTGAACAACTCGTACCAGTTGCCTTAACTCTCCAGGTTAGATCTGGGAAGTATGGATCGTGCAGATAGCCCAATTGAGAGTTTGGGCCAGGTCTTGAATAACTCAGCCCAGCTGCCATAGCCCCCCAGGATGAATCTGGGAAATCCAAATCATGCAAGTAGGCTGACTCAGATGGCCAGGGCCTAGATGAGCACCATTGACCTGTCTTGGTTTCAAATATGTGGGAAAATTCATTAATTTTTCGAATTTTTCCTGGACCTTGAGAATCCCTCCGCCCCCTCCCCACCAGCCAACCAGATCCCACCACTAATTCCCAAACGACAAATCCTGTAACACATCCCCAAGCGAATTTCCCAATTCTTAAGACAACCACCCTGCTCAGGGGCTGTTGACATTTAATTCTCTTAATTTCTCGCGCTTTGTGCCCAACAAACCTCATATACCCTGCTCAGCTTATTGTGGCATCAGTCTGCCTAATTTTATTAATAAAAATTCCTTAATCAATCCAGCGAAGCGCTGCCACCCAGATCCTTATTCTGATATTTGCTGACTGTATTATCCAGTCAATCAACCCCTCCATGCAGTGGCAGATTGCACGTATTATAAATCAGCATGCCCCAATGATGAACCTGCTTCCTTGTCTATTATCGCATGCACCGTTTAATGCAAATCCTCCTGTCAGTTCTGCTGTTGGCTTCTGAAAAGCCGCTTCCCTATTGGAACAGCGCCAGGGCACCTCTACTCTGCTGCTCGCGGAGGTGGGACCCCTACTTGGTCCATCTGCTGATGCTCCAGCCTAATTGTGGGTCCTAGAGCACCCTGTTCAGGGAGAGCTTGGCCCCAAAGCTCTTTGCAGGTTCCACCCCCCTCTGTTCTTAGCCCTGATCATGCGACAGCTCTTGTGCCGCCCATGTTGGTCAGCAAGCTCACTCATTTGAATCCAAAGTCCAGCGACTGTAAACCCTGGAGGAGTTGTCATCCTCCCTTCTTTCTCCCGCCCTTGTGGGTTGCCCCCACAAGACTTGAAGTCGCCCCCATTGCAACCATTTTGGTTTGATTTAAAGCCTTTGATACGTTATTGAACTTTTGTTTCCCTCACATCCCCATTAGAAAATCACTTATTCAAGTCACTCAGACCGCTGTACCCATGGCATTCTGGGCTATCCACTGGGTGTTCATGCACCTTGATTGGGAGTAAAGTCTAATTTCTATCAGCTAAATCCATGACATAATGAACTGACCTGTTATCTCGGCCTTCTATGCCCTCCTTGATGGCACTAGCGAATTGTTGGCTTATTCACTTATTTGAACGTGCACTCCATCTGCGACCTGGTCTTATCCTGCTAGTTGGCAGCCTTGTTCATCTGAGCTTGCCAACAGGCTTTGATAAACTGGTCCCCACCCTGCCAAGCCATGGCAACGAGTGTCACCCCCTCAGTTAACATATTAGGGAAGGGTCCTCCCTATCCCTTCTGATGAGGTGGCCGACCAAGTCCTGGGCGCCCTGACGAAGCTCCAGGTGCATTTTACTGCTAATAGTGGGAAATCCTCGCCCCTCTCTGATGCCCAGAAGAATTGGCTCTCCTCAACACTCTGGATGGGGATGCCTGCCGCTGGGTCAGGAGAGTGCTTCACTCTGCAGCCAAATCCCGGAAACCCTATCCCTCTGCTTGCGCTGGTCACATCAGTGTTTCAGGCCCCTAAGTCAAGACTGGTGCGCCTCCTCCATCTCTTTACATTTGGGCAGTCAGCTATGGACCTACCCTCCCTTACGTATCCACTGCGGCGGCTCATACATCTTGGGACCTTCTCCCAGGGTCCTTAGAAATGCTTTCTCAGTGGCCCGCTTGATTGGGTTCAGACCTTCCATGTCCCCGCGCATTCTGTTGCAACTCTTGAGTACCACGTACTTCCCTCCCCCTCATTCAGTGGTCACGGTCAAGGGAAGCGTCCCCCTGGGCTTGCTGCCCTTTGCCCTCCTTCTGTGTCCACATCAGATATTCCTCTCAGGGGGAACCCCTGCCTGCAGCTTCCCCTGCCCCTACCCTTATTCAGGAGGGTGACCCATTGTGCTCCCAGAGTTCAGAATCTGTTCTGCGCTGCGCAATTGTCCCCTTGGTTGGCTCCTACTCCCCCCCTGAAGAGGGTGGAGCGGCTATACGCATTAACCCTTGCCTTCCCATTTGGGGCAAGGAGGAAGCGACTCTCTTATCTCAGGAACAAACCAGCATAGAACCTCCTGAGCAATATATCTCTATGATGGGTTATGCTTCCTACTCTGCTGCCCTCTCACTTGCTCTACCCAATAAAGAGTATCCATCCTACTTCCTGTTTCCAGCTTTCTTCCCATCAGATACAAGTGAGATAACTGTACAAGCCCACCTCAACGTGTGATCGGCGGAAGACTTTATTGATCTCAGTGTGGCATGCTCCCTGGACCTGGTGAAGGAGGAAGCTTCGTCTATCCTGGGCACCTCATTGGAGCCCCTGAAGTCCTACTTTATCTGAAACCCCTTACACTTTATAATTCATGACTTTGGGTTTTGTGACCACTTCTCAGCAGTACAGGATTGGCTCTATCCTGTAATTTTGGGGGTGGGCTGATGGAGTCTCCAGCAGGTCCATATCAACCATCTGAGTAACTCCTTGTTATTCATGAACCTGAAGCTGAGTAGAGAGTTTCCCCTGCTGGAACCTTCCCCTAGGCATTTCTTTTGGCTCAATCTCCCCTCCCACCCTGCTCCATTAGACCTCCTTTCGGACTTTTTTCCTTCTTAGGCCCTTACAAGGCTATCTTCGATAAGTCACTGGAATCTAAGCTTCCCATACATTCCAAGTATGATCTATCATTTCAGCAGATGATCGACCTAGTTAAAATCAACTGTCCCCTCTACCCCTACACTGAGGAAGAGGACAAGTTTTTGGGGGTTTGTCTAGATGAGATGTTAGAGAAGTGGTGGCTCATTAAAAAATCTTCCCTGTCGCCTCTCCCAAAGTTTTATCTAGGAAATCAAATGGCTCCCTGTGCCCTCATGTCATTTATGGCCACCTTAAAACCATTATTATCCTCAATCCATACCCCCTGCCCTTGGAGCAAACCATCACCCAGGCTATCTCTAAGTCCTGCATCTTCTCGAAGATGGACCTGGTGAACGCCTTCAATTAAGTGAGGGTAGCAAGGGTTCAGGAGTGGCTTACGGCTATCTGAACTCGCCGAGGCCTCTTCCAATTTAGGGTGATGCCCTTTGGGCTAAAGAACTCCTCGGCCACCTTCCAGCACCTCATCAATGAAGTGCTGGGGGACTTGTATTTCTCTTTTGCCGTTGCCTACATTAACAATAATCTGTTACATTCCCCCGCCATGGAACAACATGCCAAGGACCTAGAAGCGGTGATGGTAGACCTCCACAAGGAAGGACTCTTCGTATAACCTTCCAAATTCAACTTCTTCATGGACGAGGTAATCTACTTAGGCAACCTTGTCTTGAAAGATGGCTATGCTGTTCTCCCTGCAAGCTTGAGGCTATTTAGTCATGGCCCACCCCAACTATTTAAAAGCAACTTTCCCAGCTTCCTTGACACTGTAACCTTTTTAAAAAATCTCCCCAGACCTCGCCAACTTGCGTCACCCCTTTACCCCCTCACAGGTAAGGATGTTCCTTTCAAGTTGTCCCCAAATGCCAGCAGGCCTTTAAGTCTATTAAGGATGTTTTCCTCACAGCCCCAGTCCTGCGTCATGATGACACCTCTCAACCCTTTATAGTAGCTTTTAATGCCTCATCAGTGGCAGTGGGCGCCATGCTGCTACAGGAGCATGAAGGAGTCAAACATCTGGTAGCCTATTTCTCCTGCAAGTTCACCTTAACTGAGCAAGCATGGCCTACATAAAATAAGGAGTTAACGGCAGTAGTAAGGTCACTCATCCACTGGTGACACCTCCTATATGGTTCTCAGCATGTGATCACCGTTTGGACGGATCATAAGCCCTTTCTCAACTTTTGCAAATCCCAGAAGCTGGGGCATTGGCAAACTCACACCTACCAGGATCTATGTGGGTTTCACTTCAAGTATGAATTTATAAAAAATCCCATGAAAGTTTTGCCAGACATGCTCAGTTGAAATCCCTCCCTGTCACCGGATGGCGGGGAGGATCCGCTATATCTCATTACTATATTTCCCCACTCACAAATCTTCTCCTTAGCCCCCTCTAATGTAGCTTTCGCTGACCTGGCCCCAAACATCCCACTTCTCCTCCATGTTCTCGCCTCCCAAACTTGATTCCCAGAAGGAATAGAGCTTTATGCTGATTTTGTTTCCTTGAGTCAGAAGAGAGCTCAGTATACTTTGCAGGATGGAACAATCTGGTTTTGTGATTGAGTTTGGGTCCCCTCCCTATGAAGTCATGTCATTGAGGATCATCATGTCCCCAGATTGTTGAGCATCCCAACATCAATAAATGTGCGGATCTCATTAAGAGAACTACAACTGGCCCAGATCCTCAAAGGACATTCTCACCTGGATCTCACATTGTGTCCCCTGCACCCAAGCAAAATATGATCTTTCTGGGACATAGGGGTTACTACACCCTCGGCATCAGGCTGAGGGCCCATGGACCTCAGTCTCAGTGGACTTCATCGTGGAGCTCCCACCCTCCTGTGGCACAGATGCTATCATGGTAGTCGTAGACCGATTTACCAAGTTTACGCTCTTTATCCCCTGCCTCTCATCCATTGCTGTGGTGAGACCGCAAATTTGTTTGTCAACTATGTCTTTGCCATGTTTGGTCTCACCAAAGAGATACTGAGTGATAGGGGGCCTTAGCTCACTGCTCAGTTCTGGGAGGAGTTGTTAACCCTCCCTAGCATTAAGCCCTGAAAATCCACCACCTACCACCCCAGTCCAATGGGCAGATTGAGCGGGGTAAACCAGGTTTTAACAGTACCTGCGCTGTTATGCGACGCCCTCAAAAAGCTCCTGGGCCAAGAATCTGCCCCTTACACAGTTTGCGTACAAAAATTCCCTCAACTCCTCAACCAGTCTCTCCCCCTTTAATGCCACCCTGGGGTACAACCCTTTTTCCAAATTGGACCCAGCTCTCTTCAGCAATTCCTGAAGCTGAGGACCGCGTAAGCTCACTCCTCAAGAACTTATTCTGGTCCATGAACTTTTGATGAAGTCTATTAAGGATTACAAGAAGTTTGCTGATTGGAAGTGCCTCCCTGGACATGAGATTGAAGTCAGCTCCCTAGTCATGATGGACAACTTCAACCTCCCCCTGAAAGCTCCCACCTGAAAGCTAGCATCCAAATGATCAGGACCCTTTGATGTTGAGAAGGATTTAGGCAATGTTGCCTACCATTTGAAACTGCCCGCACACTGGAAGCAGCATAATGTCTTCCTTACCTCCCTCTTTACCCCCTTCGATGGGGAGAGGCAATCCTCTCTGGATCCCATTGTCATTGGAAATTCCCAGGAAGTGGAGGTGGAGGTTATCCTGGATTCCCGGAGGTCTCGCCAATCTTTTCAATACCTGGTCGCCTGGAAAGGCCACCCCTCATATGAGAACAGATGGGTGAGTGCACATAATTGTGCAAACTGCAAGGAACTGGTAGAGAAATTACACACTTCCCACCCTACGGCCCCCCATCCCCACAGAAGATCGCTTAAATACCTGCCATAAAGCTCCCAAAGAGGCACAAAAATTATGCCTTGGTACATGTCCCAGTTGGGGAAATCCTCCCAGTTATAAAAGAAAGAGCAGTGTAAGTCCTGGAGACCAGCCTCTACACTTGGATAGGGAGCAATACCCCTTTCAGACAAAATGAGCCCTAAGGCTCAAGTGGACCCCCTGTCACAGTTGAGCAACTTGGCTCACATGGTAGATGAGCCGTGGGTGACCGCTCTTTTCCCAAGGATACCTAGGTCCCACCCCTTCCCCCTCCTCAACCATGTTGAGGTTGATAGAGGGGTCTTCAGAGAGTTTGTGCAAGCCAGGGTCTTTGGGAAAGCCCCTGGAACCCCCACTCCCTAAGCAAATTACTCCAAAGTTTTGAAGAAATTTTCCTGAGCCAACCTTCGGGGCCTGGTTTCAAATTCTGGCCTGGGGGAGCCTTTCCGGACTGGCACGCCAAAAAACAAATAAGGGCACAATTCAGATCTTAGACCCAGCATTAAACAACTTGGACCAGTTGCTTCAACTCTCCAGGATAGATCCTGGAAGTTTGGATCGTGAAAATAGCCCAATTAAGAGTTTGGACCAGGTCTTGAATAACTCAGTCCAGCTACCACAGCCCCCCAGGATGAATCTGAGAAATCTGAATCATGCAAATAGGTTGACTTGGATGGCCAGGGCTCATATTGGCACTGTTGACCTGGTTTGGGTCCAAAAATGCGGGTAAATTCATAAATTTAGTTGATTTTTGCCTGGACCTCAAGCATCACCCATACCCCTCCCCACCAGCCAACCAGATCCCACTGCCAACCCCAAATGGCCAATCCCGTAACATATCCCCAAGCGAATTTCCCAATTCTTAAGACAACCGCCCTGCCCAGGGGCTGTTGTCAGTTCATTCTCTACTTTCTCACGCTTTGCATCCAATAAACCTTGTATACCTCGCTCAGCTTGATGTGGCCTCCATCAAACGCATTTTGTTAATTAAAGATTCCTCCAATCAATTCAGCAAAGCGCGCTGCCACCCAGATCTTTACTCTGATGTTTTCCAACTGGATTATCCAGTTGATCAACCCTGACACATGGTGGCGGATCTTTTATTATAAATCAGCTCGCCCCAATAATGAACCTGCTTCCTCATCCGTTATCACGCGCCTATTTAATGCAAATCCTCCTGTCAGTTCTGCTGTTGGCTTCTGAAAAGCCACTCCACTGTTACACAGCGCCAGGGCACCTCTACTCTGCTGCCCTCAGAGGCGCGACACCTACCTGGTCCATCTGCTGATGGTCAGCCTGATTATGGAGCCTGGAGCACCCCACTCAGGGAGAGCTCAGCCCCAACGCTCTTTGCAAGTTCCATCTCCCCTCTGATCTCACCCCTGATCATGTGGCGGCTCTTGTGCACCCTCGTTGGCATGCAAGCTTACTCATTTGAATTCAAAAGGCCAGCAACTGAAAACCCTGGAGAAGTTTTATCCTTCCTGCCTCCCCCGCCCTTAGGGTTGCCCCACAAGACTCGTGGTTGCCCCCATTGCAACCATTTGGTTAGTCTTGGGGGCCTTCAGTACGTTATTGAACTTTTGCTTCCCTCACATCCCCATTAGAACCCGACTTATTCAAGTCACTCAGACCGCTGTACCCATGGCATCCTGGGATCTACACTGGGTGCTCACGCACCCTGATTGGGAGCTCAGTCTAATTCTTATCAGTTGAATCTATGTCAGAAAGTTATTACGCACCAGAGAAATAAGAAGCAGATGTTTCAATTGTACTGTGTGAGGTAGTGTAACTTTGTGTTATGGGGGTATATCAGGGAGGTGACAACTTGACCTGGAGATCAAAGCAAACGCACTCCCATCCCGCCAAGAGCAAAGCCTGCAACCGCATCTGTTGATGGTCATGGGATAATAAGGAGTACGTGACAAAGGGGGGATGAGACTGGAGCGGATCATAAATGGGGGTCTAAGTTTAAGCCATAGGAGAGAAGGATGCGCCTAGTGCCAGACATACTATTAGGAAGTTGTTTATGCTGGGTTAGGCACGTTGGAAAGGAGCGGACGCCAATAAGCTGCTCGATGGGCCTACTCTAGGGACACCTGATGGCTTGCCATTCCTGAACCTAACTCACCCAGGGGAAAAAGAATTTTATACCAAGGAGCGCCATTGGGGGGAGGTACTAGAACAGAGCGTTGGCATCCAGAGCTGCAAATGCAGCGGACACTTTAGAATGCATGCGGTTCAGATAGTTGTTCTGGAAGTTCACCCCAGTGAGAGGAAGTGGGTAGGAGTATGGGGAAAGGTCCCTGACCAACTGTCTAACACCCATTGCACAAAGCAGAACATCCGGAGGACTGCCAATACCACTGGATATGGTTTGTCAATTGAGGGCAGCACTAGATGGCTGAAGCCGTCTGCTAGGAGTCAGGTCACTTCATGATACAAAGGTCCTCTTCTCCGCTCCCCACACCAGTTCAACTGCAATACAAGATCACCAAAGGGCACGTGCAAGGATTATGAATGGCCAACAAATTTGGGAAGGTGTTCCTCCCAGCCAAGATGATAAAGGCATCTACCTCAAGCAACCCCTCATAGCCTGGAGTCAGCAAGAATCAGGAAGGCGGAATCCTGCCTGAGGCGCCCAAAATTGCGGCATATCATATCCAAAGAAAAAATGCAGGGCTTGGTAGCCTGGTTGTTATTGAGACTCGGAAAACATAGGTTGAACAACTAAAGCAGCGGAACTGGAAACTTATTGTACAATCAAAAAGAAGTTAATGATAAAAAATTATATGACTGGACGATAAGGCAGATACTATTGGCGGATAATCGGTTATCTTCTGAGAAATGAGCTTAGTACATCTAATATCTAACAGAATTTAGTATGGGTGATGCTAAGCGATTTGACCTTGGTCAAAAAGTGGAAGTTTCTGTCAAACGGCCAATAATGAGATGAATACTAAGGAAATTGGAGAAGCTGAGTAGCTGCGTAGATGGACCAAAGAGTGGCCAGAGAGATGGTTGAAAAGGTGAAAACAAAAAAGGGATCTTTTCTGATTGATAACATGTAGTGGAATCTACGGTGTAAATGGAAGGAAATAATGGTAGTGGACTCTGTCGTTTGAAATAAAGATCATGTGTGCTGAAGCCTTTGGATTCAGTTTTATATTTTTTATTATGCTTGTAAGGGAACGACAATCCTCATATCATCTTCCCATTGTATCATGGGGTTTAACCTCTGTGCAACTATCCGCGTTCCATCTAATCTGTCAGATTTTATGACAATACCTTCCTCTCTTGGACGGTATTCTACCCTTTTGAGGGTACATTGGCCATATAAAAGTTCATGTGAGGGGGTATTTAGTTCCATGGCGGCTAAGGAGGCTTGGGTGGCGGGACCTGTAGCATTAGGGAACCTAGCATGGGAGTCATGAATTAAGTCCTGAGCATTGGTCATGCCTCTATGGGATACCTAGCTGTTATCAGTCTTATCATAACCTTTCCAGGACACCATTTACTGTAAGCGGAGTCAAGGTAGGCGAGAAGCAAGAACAGCATCGATCTCATATTGATGCTCACCATTCACTATGATAGGATCAGGGAGAGGTGGCATGGAACCATTGAAGGGGGTCAAGAGGCACTCAAGTAAGGTGCTGAACACTTTTATTGAGGGGGTAAGTCAGCCTGGTAAGCAGAAGGGTCAATTTTATTGAGATTCTTGAAGGGTCCAACGCGCTTGGGTTCTAACTCTCGGCAGGGTTTTTTCAGGTAAGGGTTCTTGGAGTTGACCATGACCAAGTCGCCAGTCTTTTACTAAGGTCCTTCATGGCGCTTGCAGTCAGCATATTCTTTGTAGATCCTCACACCATCCACGAGAAGGTCCTTCACTTCCTGATGTATGTCTCTGAGATCTTAGCGCGCTCATTGGCAGCAACAATGGTGAACTTAATCCGTGGACTTATGTTAAAGCTAGGGTTACAACCATAATTTTCGAAAAAGGGGGATGTGCCTGTAGATGTATGAGTAAGGTTATTATAGGCGAATTGCGCCAGTGAGAGGTGAAAGGCCCAATATTTCAGTTCAGCGTTGGAATATATACGCAAAAATTGCTCCAAACCTTGGTTCACCCTCTCCGTCTGCCCATCTGACTAGGGGTGAAAGTCTGTGGAGCGGCAGGGGCAGATGCCTAGGATTAAAAGTAAGGCTTTCCAGAACTGAGAGGTGAACTATGGACCAAATCGCTGATTTTCTCCTTGGGGAGACCATGTAATCAAAAGATGTGGTCTACAAAGAGGCGGGCTGTCTCAACTAAAGTAATGGCGGTATTTCTAAGGATAAAATTGACCATCTTTTTGAAACGGTTCACTACAACTATTACTGCATCATAACCCTGGGACAAGGGGAGTTCCAAGATCAAGTTGACAGACACTGATGTCCAAGGGCCCTCAGCGGCTTGGAGGGGAACAACCCAGCACTCTTTATGGCGGCTAGGCTTTGATTGGTTACACATCAAAAATGACTTTTCGAATTTTTCCACATACATGTCAATACCTATCAACTGTAGGAGCGGCGGACCAACACAATCGTCTTGTCCTTGCAAGGGTGGCCAGCAGTTGGAGGTTATAAGCTTCGAGGATCACTTCCTCACACAGGGGTACAGGCGGTACCCACAACTTCCCTTGATGGAGTATGACTCCATTTATCAACTGGTAGCCTTATTCCAGGGGTTCGCCATTTCTATGGCAGGTCTGCTTAACCTTATTTTAGTCAGCCTAGAGGGGTTGGGACAACCTAACGCTGGCAGAGGTGTCAGCATCCCCTTCCAAAGGTTCCATTATAAGCAGAGCGTGGGGTTGGACAGTGGGATTTCCTTCACCTGTTCCAGCTTAATCAACACCTGGGTATTGTTGGCGTCTACTAGTGCTGGGTCAGGGGTGAAGCAGAGTTCTGGGACAGGGCATCTGGTAACAGGTTTGGGTGCCCTTAACGAAGTAATATTTGAAATCAAACAATGACAGGATTTCAAACCATTGGTACTGGCAAGGAAGCAGCTTCAGGGGGGAGCGGTGGTATATCAATGCCTTGTGGTCATTAAAGACAGTAAAAGGCCACTTGGACCCATGCAAATGGTGGCGCCAGTGTTGTACTGCCTCAACAACAGCAAGGAGCTCCTTTATCATATATCTTATAGTTGAGCTGAGCCAGGGTCATTCTTAGAAAATTAAGCAACAGGCCATTCCACCCCATCCTCCCCCTCTTGCAACAGAGCTCCCACCACAAAGTTTGAAGCATAATTGGTGACAATAAAGAGAATAATGGGGTTTTCATGTACCAACACCGGTCTGGACAGGAGTATAGTATTGACAGCGTGGAACGCGGCATTTCATTATGTGTTTCAACTAAAAATTTTCTTCCAAGAAGCTGTGTAGAGAGGGGTGATGACTTCTGAGAGCTGGGGGTGAACTTCTTGAGGAAGTTACACGTCCTAAGGAAGTTGAATAACTCTGTGAGGGATGAGGTAGTAGCCTAATCATGGATGACTTCTTCCTTATCTGGGGAAATCCTGTGGCTGTGAGAGAAGTTAATATTTCTTAAGAACCTAACATTGAATTGGAAGAATTCGCACTTACTAGCATTGATTGTAAGGTTTTTCCGTGAAAGTTTCTCCATGACAGATCCAAGGTAACAGACATAGAATTCTACATCCAGGGAAAAGACAAGTATGTCATCCATGTATGTGATCACGCAGGTTCCCATAAGGTCTCCCAAAACAGCATCAATGAGCCTCTTAAATCAAGAAGGGGGTTTTCTAAACCAAACGACATGACCCTGAGCTGGTAGATACCTTTCCAAGTACAAAAAGCAGCCAACCACTCCTAACTTTCTTCAATATTGTATCTGGTTGAAAGCGTTAAGGTAATCTATATTGATGAACACTCTAGCTTCTCCATGTAGTGGCAATCTGTTGCTCCAGAGGGAGCAGACGGGGGTCAGGCACTTTCACGTTGTTCAATTGCCATAATCAACGTAGGGACAAATTGAGCCATCAGTCTTTTCTACAAACAGGAGGGGGAGCACACCGGCGAGGATTTCTTAAGGATTTAGCCCTTAAAGAGTATGTCGTCAACCCAAACTTCCAAGGCAGCCTCCTCCCTCAGGGACAAGGGATAAATTGGAGAGTATATCTGATGTGGTCAACAGTCAACATAAACTCAAAGTCAAACATGGTGTGCTCATGGAGTGAGCGAGCCTTAACAGGATCAAACAGGTCAGCTTATCCACTTATGCATTCAGGAAGGACAAGTTTTGGGGTCAAGGCGTCAGTTAGTTGAATAGAGGCTAGGCCCACCTTAAGATAGGGTTTCCATCTTCTAGGGAGCGCCGTTGCGCTCTGATCCAGGCAAGAGAAGATAACCGCGAACTCTATAGGGAATTTCGCGTGCATGTTGGATTCCAGGAGGTTAGTGGAGATGTCAAACTGCTACCAGCCAACCCCCAAAATAACGGGGTATAGGAGGTTTTTCTTTGAGGAGAAGCTATCCACAAAGTACCTATCGCCTGAAACAAAGGGAACAGGTGGTAAGTCATGATAACTCGGAATGGTTTAAGATGCATCACCATTCAAATACTGATAGATCCCCAGGGGTAGGTTCAGGGCCTCTGCCAGCTCTTGAAGAAGAAGTTTTCTATAGAGCCAGTTTCCGCAAAAGTGAGCACTTGAAAATTTTTCCCGCAGAGGAAAAGGTAGCCATGAACAATAAGTAAACATAGAAGGGTTTATTTTCCAAAGAGCCAAGGGAGGACAGGATGGCTCCAAGCCCAGAGGGCAGAGTATAAGTGAGAGCATCCCTTGAGAAATCAACAGCGTATAACTTCACATTGCCACATAGTTGCCCATGGGACTTTAATGGGGTAGTATAGCTTAATGCTCTTTTTTCAAAATCGACCCTGGGCTCCGCTAGTGTGACAGGCCAACCAGTATGAAGACTGGTGACCCTTTGCTGTTTCTCCTTCATCGGCATACCAACCCCTACAAGTCCTGTGTCCAACCTACCAACTAACGACCAATGGCTTCGCCATCAGCCCCAGGTGTCCTCGGCGTGTGCCTCAGCAAGTCCTGCCCCCTTCCTGGGCGGCTCAGGCACTTCCGCGCTGCCCCACCCTCGCGACCCTTCACCAACCCATCTGGGCATACCCCGACGAGTCCATCCCCCTTTTTGGGTGGCTATGGCATCTCCCACGCTGCACCCCACTAGGGTTGGTGGCTATGCAGTTCACCCACTGGTAGCCAGCTGGCCAGGTTCCCACTGGTTCCTTATAAGGAGGAGGTATGGAAGCTGGCAGCGCCAGCCACTCCAGGCGTGATCACCCGCGCCTTTGGGGATCTCCTATACCATCTTCCCCACTCTAGAAGCACCAAGCTACTTCTAACAAACAGGAAAGATGGCAAACACGAGATGTTTATTAGGAGGGAATGAACGACTATTTATACTACTATCAGGGCTACTGCGCCCAAGTACTCTTTGGCCAATCAACTACCAGAAAACCCATCGGTCTCTAGATGCCACAACTCTCTATCAGATTGGAAACTCTATTTATTCATAGTCATAGCAATTCCCTCTAGATCGGCTCACTGATCACCGAATCAATATTAGGTCATTCCATCCTCAGCTTAAGTCGCTGGTTGATCATATATAAACTCATAAATAAATAGGAATTTGAGCATCCTTGGCATGAGTTGCCGGTGCTCTGAATTAGTCAGCGGAACCATTTCAGTCAATTTGTAACAGATCCATAAGCTTTCCGCTGGAAACTCCCACAATGATCTTCAGATGGTATTTTAGCAGTAAACGCAGCTTCCGCCAAACCTAAACTTGATTAGACATATAACATGAAATAGTATTGAACTAGGCGATTAGCTGGCAATTACGCCTGACTAACTAAAACCCCTAATTTGGATACTATCAGAGGGATTCATCTGGTTAAAATCCTGACATTGCCCACCACTTAATTGATAATATCCTTCTTTGTGACCCACTCCGATGGTGGGTCAAGTCCTCCCAGCGCCCTCACAAAGGAGCGCTGGTCTTAACCAGTGGCAAAAGCCACTCTGTAAACAGAACCTCCAATTACTCAAGCAGCCCACCAGCGAAGCCCCTACAATGAGCACCAATGTTGCAAAATTGACCTTGGGCTCCGCTAGTGTGCCAGGCCAACCAGTATGAAGACTGGTGGCCCTTTGCTGTTTCTCCTTCATCGGCGTACCTTCTCCTTTAAGTCCTTTGTCCAACCTACCAACTAACCACCAATGGCTTCGCCTTTAGCCCCAGGTGACCTCGGCATGTGCCCCAGCAAGTCCTTCCCCTTCCTGGGTGTCTCAGGCACTTCTGCACTGCCCCACCCTAGTGACCCTTCACCAATCCATCTGGGCATGCCCCGTCGAGTCCATCTCCCTTCTTGGGAGGCTATGGCACCTCCCGCGCTGCACCCCACTAGGGTTGGTGGTTATGCAGCTCACCCACTGGTAGCCAGCTGGCCAGGTTCCCACTGGTTCCTCATAAGGAGGATGTATGGGAGCTGGCAGCGCCGGCCACTCCAGGAATGATCACCCATGCCTTTGGGGATCTCCCAAACCATCTTCCCCACTCTAGTTGCACCAAGATGCTTCAAACAAACAGGAAAGATGGCAAACAAGAGATGTTTATTAGGAGGAAATGAACGACTATCTATAATATTCAGGGCTACCGCGCCCAAGTACTCTTTGGCCAATCAACTACCAGAAAACCCATTGGCTTCTTGATGCCACAACTCTCTATCAGATTGTAAACTCTATTCATTCATAGTCATAGCAATTCCCTCCAGATCTACTCACTGATCACCGAATTAATATTAGGTCAATCCATCCTCAGCATAAGTTGCTGGTTGATCATATATAAACTCGTAGTAAATAGTAATTTGAGCATCCTTAGCATGAGTTGCCAGTTCTCCAGATTAGATGACAGATCCATTTTGGACAAGTTGTAACGGATTCATCAGCTCTCCGCTGAAAACTCCAACAATGATTTTCAAATGGCATTTTGGCAGCAAATGCAGTTTCCGCTGAATCTAAACTCGATTAAACATATAACATTAAATAGTATAAAACTAGGTGATTAGTCAGCAATTAC